>BQNB010112256.1:0-22188 GCA_026074375.1 Tanacetum coccineum
ATTGAGGGGAAAAATAAGATTTATAAAAAGTAAGTTTATCAGAAAGATTCTCATATCCCATCAATTGAATGTTTTCAAAAATTTTAGTATTTGTTAGACAAGCAATACCATCCTCATTATTGAAGTGAAGATCTCTCCTCATAGATGATTATGTTATTACTATAGTCTTGCCATCAACTTTGGCACGTATTTATGTTTCATTATTGACTGTTTTGGTCTTTGTAGTAGACCAAATCTGCTCAATATAGGACGCATAGATAGTTGGACTTACAGTTAAGGCATATCGTATTGGGTTAGCATTCAGAAAGTTCACTATCTCATCAAAATCAACATTCTCCGTGGATTTATCCAAGTAAGCAACCATGTTATGTGAATCAGCAAATTTTAGAGCCTCCATAGATGATAATTGTTGAAGTCGGTGATGAAATTAAGTTTGGTTTTGTAGTTGAGAGAGTATTAGAAAGATTAATAACGAATATGGTGTGATTGTATGCGCTTAATTAGGTAATAAAGGAAACCTATACGCGAAGTTTCTATTTTATAGACCTACAATACCCTCAGCAGTTGTAACACCAACGATAACCTAGCAGTAGTAAGTAGCCTGACATCACTAACTTTTTCCTAGGAGTACTAACTATTGCCCAGCAGTACTAAGTAATGCTCAGCAGTACTAAGTAATGCCCAGCAGCATTAACTTTTGAGTTACCAGTTTTAACCTCAATTCTATCCTCAGCAGTTGTTGCATTCCATTTTAACCATCCTTTGTGAATAATCTGCTGTAAATTGACACAATTAACCTCCCCTCAACCAATACTTCAGAGGTTAAGCATTCCAATACTTGCAATCAGATATTGAAATATGCCAACATCAAATGCTTTTATGAGTAAATCTGCAACATTTTGATCTGTGTGAATCTTGATCATCTAAATAAGCTTCTTCTTATTGGAATCTCTGATAAAGTGATGCCTAATCTCAATATGCTTTATCTTTGAGTGAAAAACTGGATTCTTCACAATGCAGATAGTACTCTCATTATCAATGAAAATCTTGGTATTCATAAAGTTGTATCCATAACCAAGCAATTGATTTTGGATCCATAACACCTGTCCATAACAATTTGATGCAGCTACATATTCTGCTTCAGTTGTAGAATTTGCCACCATAGTTTGCTTCTTGCATTTCCATGAAATCAATCTACTCCCAAGAAATTGACACCTGTCTAAACTTGCACCAGCATAGTCACTATCAGTATAAGCTTCCAAGTCAAATGGTGAGTCCTTAGGATACCAAAGGCCTAATTTAGGTTGACCTTTCAAGTATCTAAAGATTTTTATCACAGCATGAAGACGTGAGACTTTAGGTGTGACTTGAAATCTTGCACAAGCACATACAGCAAACATTATATCAGGCCTTGAATATGTTAAATACATCAATGATCCAATCATTAATCTATATAAGTGAACATCAACATCTTCAGCACTTTCATCCTTCATTAAAGACTTTGAAGTTTCCATAGGTGTGTTTGCTGTCTTCACAGTTGAAAAACCAAACTTCTTCAAAATTTCATCCACATGCTTGTCTTGGTTGATGAAAATCCCATTATCTGTCTGTGCCACTTATAGTCCTAAGAAGAATGTGAGCTTACCCATTGAACTCATTTGAAACTTCTTATGCATCAGCTTCTCAAACTCAGTGCATAAAACCTTCTTAGTAGATCCAAAAATGATATCATCTACATATACTTGAACTAGTAGAATATCACCTTTGACCATTTTAATGAATAAAGTCTTATCTATCTGACCTCTCTGAAATCCATTGTCTAATAAATAAGTGGACAAGGTTTCATACCAAGCTCTGGGAGCTTGATGCAAACCATAGAGAGCCTTTTCTACTTTGTAAACTCTGTCAGGGATGTCTGGGTCTTCAAAACCTGGGGGTTGACAAGCATAGACCTCCTCTTCAATCTTTCCATACAGAAAAGCACTCTTTACATCCATCTGGTACACCACAAAGTCTTTATAAGAGGCATAGGCTAAGAATAGCCTAATTGCTTCAATTTTGGCAACTGGGGCAAAAACCTCATCATAATCAATTCCTTCTTCTTGTGTGTACCCTTGAGGAACCAATCTAGCCTTGTTCCTAATTACAATACCTCTTTCATCTTTCTTGTTCATGTACACCCATTTAGCACAAATGGCTCTTTTGCCATATGGTAAATCCACCAAGGTCCAAACCTATTGTAACTTGAACTGCAGAAACTCTTCTTGCATAGCTTCTATCCAGCTTGGATCTTTTAATGCTTGGATTACCTTCTTGGGCTCTACTTGTGATTAAAAAACATGCAAACAGATAATTATGAAAGTCTTTATGGTTGATTCTCTATTGCACTGAACTAAACATACCATGTTCAGTCACTCTCTTTGTCATTCTTCTGGTTTGAGGTGCTGCATGTATATCTCCAATGATTTGTTCAAGTGGATGATCCTTGTGAAGTCTGGTAGTTGGAATAGGACTGACAGGCATAAATGTATTTAAATTGTTCATGTCAGCCTCTGCATCATTATCTGAATAGACAATTTCATCGAAATTAGGCATATTTGGATCATCAGCACATCCATAAACTATATTTTCATCAACAGCATTATCTTATATGCCAGCAGCATTAAAAGTTGGACTAACAGTATTAATATTGTTAGTGCTGTTAATATTTGCATCCTTCTCTTGATTAACTCTTGGCTCCTCTGTACTTAGAACCTCACTATCTTTATTCTCTAAATCTTTAGCATCCTTCTGTTCCTCCTCCCCTGATGGTTTGAATCTAGCATCAGGGGAATCCTTTGAACTATAAGAGAATTGTGGATCTTGAGGCCATAATGGTAGCAATATGTAATTTTTTCCAGGTATTGTCTCCACTCTAGCTTTATCTGCATCATCACATGCTTTTGTACCTGCATTACTATTAGATTGATTCCTTGCAACAACTGGCTTATAGTTTGATCGCATTCCTTTAGTATATATAAATATATATAATATAAATATATAATAGGATAGTATCAATTAAGAAGAGTAGGTAAGTATTCCGTAAGGCTTTTAAAAGATATTTACTTTTATCCAAAGTAAAATCCTAAAAAAGCTTCCCGGGTCGTTTCCCGACGAGGTGCGAATTTGAAAATCGAGGTAACGTTTGTGGAACAATGCTTGAATATCATAAATTAGGTTTGGTTTTCTATTTCTATAAATCAAATGCAAGAACAAGTAAAGGCACACTAAAAACGAAAGCAAATAAGGCTAAAACACTAAAAATGATGACGGGATTCAAATCATGTTCTTTAAAAAAACTAAATTCTACAAATTTAACCCTAAAAATGAAAATATAATTTTTAACAATCCTAAATGATTAATAAAATTTTTAGAAAAAAGAATTATATTTGTTTTTACTTTTATTTAATTTATTATGAATTAAAAACAGTTTTTATCTAAATTAAATATTAAAAATACTAAACTATTTATAAAAAATCTGAAAAAATTACAAAAAGTACTTAAGAGTAAGCTAGACCTATGAAAAATGAAACGGGACAAACAACTTATCTAAATAAGCTGTTAATAAGCCGAAAAGGGCTTATAGCTTAAATGGGCTAAAAAGTGGTTAAGTATTAAATGTTGCAACTCATAACCATAAAAGACCCAAGAGCAGAGTGGTTGTGTGTGGTGGTGTTAAAACGTTTGGTTGAGGTTGGTTGAGGTCAAGGGTTCGAGCCTTGCTCACCCTTGGCTTCCCTATATTTTGTAAACTTGATTTTCTTTTTTTTCAAAAGCTTAAAAACAACTTATGTACCAATTTTAACAAAAGCACTTATGCTTTTTACCAACAAATAAGCTTAGAAAAGGCTTAAATAAGCCACAGACCATAGAAGGCTTTTAAGCCAAAAGGATTTAGCAGGTTTTGAGCTATAAGCTCACAAACGCTCAACTTAATGTTAAATTAGCTTCTAAAAGGATTAAACGTAACAAATAAACTCTCCTAAGTCCATTTTAAGCAAATTCAACAGATTTTAAACTCAAAAGCTCAAATAAGCACTTAAAGGAATAGCAGGCTTTAAACAGGCCTGAAGGTCAACTTTTGAGCTGAATTTTGACCAAGCTAGCCAATAAGCTAGCTTCTCAAAATGAAATCCTAATTAGTCTACCCAACAAGCTATCTAGAAAAACAAATATCAACTGGTTTGGACAACTTTTGATTCATGGAAAGACTAAATGAAAAAGCAATATTAGACAGAAATGACTATAACCAAAAATAGATTTTAAACAACTTTTAAACCTAGATTAAGCTACTATAAGCTACTCCTACAAGCTGAAACTTCAAACATGTTAAGATTACCTATTATACTACAAGTTCCAACACTAAAAACATAAGCTAAAATAGATTAAAATCAAGAAAACTAAGAATCTTTAAAACTGGTTACAGTAGCTTAAGCAGATTTTTAACAAGTTGCAGCCTCAAAATTAGCTTATCAAATTAGCTCTAAATTTCAAAACAAACTCTAAACCTTAAAGTTCATATGTTAAACTACTTGTGCACCAATTTTCAGAAATTAAAACACTAATTTGTTTATCTAAATTTGATCTTAAAACTAAGGTGTATAAACTGAGTCTTGGACAGATTTTAGCAAAATGGGTAAAAATGAGAAAATGAATGAAACAGTACCTAAACCTTTTTCACATCACCAAGATTCAAAACTTACTTGTTTTAAGACTTAAAATGAAAACATGTAAACAACCCTTTTATAGGTTAAAAGAAGACTTTGGTTTAAACAAATTAATCTTAAAACTGATTATACTACCACAGAACCAAATGATGCTTATGAAAACTTGAGTTTGGGTCAAGACTTGACCCAAACTTGTGTAAACTTGTTTTAAACAACATTTTATAAGCTAATCCTGAGCAACGCAAAGTGTAAGAACCACTAGCACGCTTCGGTATCTAACTTGGAGTTAGTACTGCTCTTGATCCAAACACCCCTTTAAAACTCTACATGCCATTTTAAGCTTGATAAACACATATTTAAGGTTCCAATCTTGAAATACCAGATTTTAATTAACTAATATTACCCCTAATGAACAACTTTTAACAATCAAATAAGCTAGACCAACACATTTACAGATTATGCAATTTTAAAGATAAAAACTCAGATTTTATGAAAACTTAACCAAATGAGCTACAAACTTCAAGACAAACATAACAAGCAATAAACATGATGAATAAACATAAATAAGCAAAAAAAAGCTAAAAATAAGCAGTACAATAAGCTATGACAGTTTATGAGATAAATCATCAAAATGAGAAACTTACAAAACACCCTTTGCTAAAACAAGGGTAACTATTTGGTATCAAACTCACTATCTAAACCAACCTATAGCTTATCCACATAAGCACTAACCCATGGCCATCTATTATGCACCATGCTCCATATTTCTTCAAAGATTTTTGGTGATTTTCAATGAACTAGTCCTTAAACAACAATAAACTAAAGAGTTTTCATTGTTTAAGTGTGTAACAGCTTATAATGAGTTATCAAAAACCCTTTTAGAGCTTAAAAAAGACTTTAGAAACTTAAGAACAGATGATATAAAATAAAACCTCAACTTTCATTAACTTTAAAAATTACAAGACTTGGAAAAATAAATTGCATAAAGTAAAAACATGAAATAAAATAAGCTGTGAACTAACTAAATGCCCTTTAATGGGCTACAAGGGTCCTATTTATAGAAGGGAATTAGGTCTCAAGTTCTTCAAGGTGTGTTTCTTTTGTGAGTGAGAAGGCATCTGTGCTTCTTGTGTGAGTAAGTCAATAATCAATTCTAGCCTTCAATTTTGAGTGTTCTCCAAGTTCTTTGATCTCAACCTTTGATTTCTTGTCTTCTATCATAGACGAATGAGGTTGTTTAGGATTGCCAACGTGGATTTGTTGTTTTATGAAGTGGGGTTTGATGTTGGGTTGAGGGAAAATGATGTTTTGTCTGTGGGTGCATAAGTCAAGGGGTAGAAGACGTGTGAATAGTGTTGGCGGGAAAATTTGATTAGGATACATGGTAACGGGGTTTGCTCTGAATTTAGTTATGTGTTTGCACCGTTAGTCCTTTTGGACTGACACTGTTAGTCCTTTTGGACTAACGGTGCAAAGGTTTAAGGACCTTTGGTGTAATGAGGGTTAAGGGTGTATGGTTAATGGTTGTTAAGTGGTTTGGGCTTTGGGATTGGGCCGGTTTATAAGGGTTTTGGATTAGGCTTTTTATAAAAGCTTAAAAGCTATAGTCTTATAATTAATGATTAAAGGGTTGACCTGGCACATTAACTTGGGTGCGGGTTGGCCCATTTAACATTTCTTCGATATCGGCTTCGTCTTTGACTTTGACTTTTTGACCTTTTGCCTTTGACTTTGACTTTGATTTTGTTGACTTTTCACGCTCTTTCCATTCCCGTGCTGGGTTTTGTCCGGTTTGACTTGATTTTTGTCTTTTAGTAAATATCCGATACCTGCACACTATATAAAGCAAAACAAGCATATATTCCGCCTTTTATGTCCGTTTTTGGTTATTTAGGCTCGTTTTTATAGGTAAAAGGTATGTGTAATTAAACACATACCATAGTTCATAGATTTTATTAGTGCATCTATATCAAAAAGCTAATTAGGTCCACTTCCTGCAATATTTTGTGTAGTCTTACTAAATTGAACATGCAGGTTCTCTTCTACTATCCTAGTTCTAATGTTGAATACTCTGAATGCTTTGCTATTGGTAGAGTATCCTACAAAGAACCATTCATCAGCCTTTCTATCAAATTTACCTAGGTGATCTATGGTATTAAGGATTGTAACAGGACATCCAAATGGTCTCATGAAGCTTAAGGCAGGTTTTCTACCTAGAAAAAGTTCATAAGGGGTCTTGTTGTGAGGCTTGATAACTAACACTCTATTTTGGACATAACAAGCAGTATTAACTGCTTCAGCCCAGAAAATTGTTGGCAATTTTGAATCAGCTAGCATAGTCCTAACAGCCTCTATTAGTGTCCTATTTTTCCTTTCTGCTACTCCATTTTGTTGTGGAGTCCTAGCAACATTAAATTTCCTATTAATACCCTTCATTTCACAGAACTGATTCATGACCCTATTCTTGAATTCAGTCCCATTGTCACATCTAATCACTTTCACCCTTAGGTCTATTAGATTTTTCTACGCCTGTTATGAATGTTTTAAGAATTTCATTAGTTTCATCCTTAGTGGCTAAAAAGAAAACCCAACTAAACCTACTAAAGTCATCTATGACAATTAGGCAGTACATCTTTTTCATTAAACTCTTTACAAATGTTAGGCCAAACAAATCCATGTGCAACATTTGTAATGGTTGGCTGATTGAACTAACTGTTTTGGTCTTACAAGAAGCTCTGTGTTGTTTTCCCTTCTGACAAGCAACACAGGTTTGATTAATTTCAAAAAGTTTTAAAGGTAAACCTCTTACAAGGTTTCCCCTTACCAGTTTATTCATTGTTTTGAAATTTACATGTCCAAGCCTCCTATGCCAAAGATTAGATTCATCTGGTGTGGCTTTTGCAAAGAGACAAGTGAGACCTCCTTGAGGAACAACATTCTTTAATCAACACCGTAATGTTTATCCTTTCTAGAACTATGAGCAATACATTACTTTCATCAATTATCATAAAGTCCTGGAGAAAGACCAACACATTCCTATCAGTAACAAATAACACTAATCTTCTTGTCACACATTTGTGAGACACTGAAGAGGTTAAACTTTAGTTCCTTTATAAAATATACATCTTCAAAATTCAATTTACCAGTTCTTATTTTACCTTTCCTAGTAATTTCCCTCCTTTAGAATTACCTCCAAAGGCAACAAATCCTCCATCAATTTCTTCATAATCTGTAAGATAAGATTTGTTTCTTCTCATGTGCCTAGAGCATCTATTATCAATCACCCATTTATCCATTCAAATCTTGCCTGTGGATGCCATCATAAAATGTTAAGAAAATTAGTTTTTCTTTTGGGGACCCAAGCCATCACTGACTTGGATCTGCCTTGTGCATCAATATAGTCAAATATTTTAAAGTTCATTGATGCACCATTGTATCTGAAGACATGGTCTAAAACTTTTTGCTTTGGTCTTCAAACCCAACATGTTGAGGCCTTAACAACATTAGCCTCATTTCCCTTATTATTACTTACTACTGCATTTGGCCAACAGTAGTAACATTTCCCCTAACAGTATTAACTTTTTCATTAAAATTACTGTTCTTATTTGTTGTACTTGATTATAGGGCCTTTCTATCATGTGAATGTGCTCTATTAAAAACATTTGACACTGGTCTTACACTATTCACTGTTGGTCTTGGGTAAGTAGTATTAATTGGCTTGGCAGTAGAAACAAATACTTCTGCTCTTGAAGAGTTTTGCTTAGCAGTATTAAGTGTTTTAAATGTCCAATTCATTAAGACAGCACTTGGATAAAATTTCTTTTGAAATGAGGGTGATTAATTCCTGTGAAAAAAGAAAAATAAAAAGAATTTTGATTGAATAAATAACAAACAAATCAAGTGAAAAAAAAAATAAATTAATTAAATAAAAAAAAAAGAGATTCACCCTTCTACATTGTTCCCACCATGGATTTTCCCACATTCCTTTTCATAGTAATCACAATCTTTGATCAAATGTTAAAACACCACATACATATAAAGCTTTATTTTGAAACTCAAAATTACTCCCTAATTTCTGAGTCATCAAATTATTCTAGTTTCTCTTATTACCTTTAGGACTTTGATAGTTTTTCCTAGGGTATTCAGCTTGCTTATAGTTCTCTACCTTCTTAATAGACTCCCTAGGTGATTTCACATGCTCATTAGATTTAACAAATTTTACTTTGGCATTACTAGGTTTTCTCTCTCTAGACTTAAACTCAATCTCATTCTCATTCTCACTGTCAGATATCCAGTCTTCAATAAGTGGTTCACTAACAGACTTAGGTTTTGACTCACTAGTCTTAACTTCACTTGTTGCAATAGCAGGCACACTAGTTACAAACTCACTAAAAACATATTCATCCTTATCAGCAAGTACCAAATCAGGTTTAAGGGGCATGAAGTTCCCAATATAGGGAAGGGGAACAACATGATACCCTTCACCTGATTTGTAGTTACCATTCATCTGACTGTCAAACACTTGACTATCAAAACCTACACTAATCTTGAACTTATCACTTACTTGACTATCTAACAGTTTGCTTTGATTCTTAGATTAATTTTCAAACTTTTCTAAGGTAAGTTTTAAATCATCTCTTTCTTTTTTAGCTTTTTCAAATTTCTTTCTAAGCTCTGTTAGTGCATTATCTCTCAACATAATATCAAGTTTTAAAATCTTTATGTCCTCTTCAAAAACAGCCTCATTCTTTTTATACACATCTAGTCTAGCCTCTACAGATTCTAGACATGCTTTATAAGCTCCTACATTTAATTGAGACTTATTAAAATCTTTTGTCAGATTATCATAATGTTCTTTGAGAGTTTCATAAGATTTTAAACATGCTTTAGAACAAGTTGATACCTCAATGTCTGAGCTTGAAGAACTTGAAGAAGTATAGGCCATAAGTGCAAAATTGGCAGGTCATTCTTCCGCATGGTCACTCTAGTCATACCCAAATCCATCACACTAAGATACTAGTCTTTCTTGTTGTCTCCCTGTTTCTACTGTCTTGATTATTAGGTGTCCTGCATTCCCTAGCAAAATGACCTCTTCTGTGGCGATTATAGCATTCCACCATGGTCTTGTCAAAGCCAATGGTATCAGTCCCATTAACACCTAGATTCCTTCATGTCTTCTTGAGAAATCTCCTTGCTCTCATTGTCAGCATTGCCATCTGCCACTTCAAGTCCATCTCCTCTAAATCATTAGGATCAATTTGTTTAGGTCTTCATTGTCTAATTGTGAACTGTTAGACTGACTAGAAAAGAAAGAGTAGATCACAGCATCACTTAGACTATCAACATTTGGTAAAGTAGAAGCATTATTCTTGGAGTTAGCAGCAAAAACACCATGAGCAGTATTATTTGCTTCATTGGCGCTGCTAGTGATATTGGAAGACACAAAAGCTACGTTTTGTGTGTTTTGGTTTGTTCTAGATGACCCCATGATTTCAGCTTCATAAATCTTCAGATTGTAGTACAAGTCATCCATGCTCAGATCTTCTAAATCAGGTTTGTTCCTCCAAATCAGGGTATGAGTCTTCCACTCAGATGGCAGACTTCTTAATAACTTCATATTCACATCTTCTTGAGAAATAGTTTCTCCATGAATCTCTAGTTGACTGGTAAGTTTTTGCAGCCTATCATAGATCTAGTTAAGTCCTTCTGAGATTTTTCCATTGAAATTCTCATACTATTGTTTAAGAAGCGTCTTATGTACTTTCTTTGACTCCTTATTACCTCCAAACCTCTTCTCTATAGCTTCCATCAGAGTCTTGACACTTTTGTTGGTGTTGAACTTTAGTTAATGTTCATTAGGAAGAGCCATCAATAGAGTACCTCTTGCCTTTAACTCATTCTTCCTTGCTAGCTTCTGTTCTGTAGTAGTAGGAGGTACTGATGTCTCAACACCATCAACAGTTCTTGTTGGCAAGGGTGAGTCACCATTTAAGATTACTTCCCAAAGAGCATAATCAGTCATTAAGAAGTATTGTTCGATCCTCATCTTCTAAAGCTTAAATTCGCCTGGATTGAGCACTAGAAGTTTCGTAGCAGCAACCACTTGTGCAGATACTGACTTCATCTTTTCTTGAAACAAATAGATCTTGTGTGTAGAATGGTTCTTCTTATTCAAAGTTTCTCAAACAAGCTCTGATACCACTTATTGATCCCACTTGAATAGATCTTGCTTAGCTTGTAAAAGGCTTAGTTGTATTGAATAAATCCAAGAAAGCTATGGTAGAAACTTTGATTGAATATATCAAAGACTATACGGAATCTAGTCTATGATACTAAGAAGAATAAGTAATAAAATAGTAACAAACAAGATTGTATAATACCAAAATTTAAGCCTCGATATATTAATACGAACACTCTTGATAGTGTTAGGGTTATACAAAACCTTGAAGCTATATATGACTAAATATGAAGAATGAGATATGAACTACATGCCCTAGGGTCTCCTTTTATACACCAAGGAACCCTAATGGGCTTACAACGTGTTTTCTACTCATACATATCTTTTTCTAAAATATCTCATACATATCTCTTTAGCAGTACTAAAACAGACTAACAGTACTAACTAACATCATAAACTCTTCTAGCAGTAGTAACATTTTGTACTAGCAGTACTAATATTACACTAGCAGTAGTAATGACTTAGAACTTTTTCTTCAATCTTGAACAGCAGCAGTAACTCCAACCAGCAGTTGTAACCTGAACCAGCAGTAGTAACAGTTAAGAATCCTTTTATTCCCAACATTAGGTGACTTGCAAGATTCTATATAAATCAAGCTTGTGTCAACTCATATCGATTTGGTCCAGTAAATGAATTGACGACTCAATCAGAAAGATAGTAACTATCTGATTCACTCATATCATGTTGTCTACTTTGAGACGTTCCGGTATTGAGAACAAGCAAGTACAGTGAATCTAATGCATATGCGTTAGAGGATCTAACACTTTGAGTTGGAAACTCTGTCAAGGAGGTTCTTCCAAATTGAACCTACCTGATCACAGGTATAGTATTTATACTGTTAAACGGTCCTCACGGAACCAGAGGTTAATGCAACCGAATCTCGACGAATGACAAAGCCATATTCGTCCATATCTACTGTTTATCACTAACATTAAAATGCAGGTACAAACGACGGTGTAGCAGCCCAACTGATTCAGATTCATTACCACATGCTCATGCTCAAACTACAAAGACATACTATTGGCGTCAAGATTCAAGAATCAAGAAAGCTCAAACTCAAAGATAAAGACTTCTGCAAACTCTGATATACAAGATCTTCCTTTAAGATATTAAGTTTATTAAGAGAGATTTCTAGCAAGCTTTCAAAATGATGCAAAGTATGAGCATGTTGGTCAAGGCACAAGATCGTAAAATGGAAAAGACGATCGAGACAAACAAGGAAAAGATTTAAAGATCTCGAAACAAAAGACAAAGTCGAAAGACAATGAGAAAAGCTCAAGATCAAAGATTACAAAGCATGAAGGAACAAGCCTACAACATGATAAAGACCAAAGATTCAAGAACTCAACGACAAAGAAATCTCAACAAGTCCAAGGAAACAAGATTCAAGATCTCACCTCAGGAATTCAAAGACTACACATTAGGGGAGATTGTTAGCCTCAAATATGTCTGTGAACATGGAAGCTCAGAATCTGTAGGATACCTCCATAAGGAAACCTCGCTTCGGGGGAGATTGTTAGCCTCAAAATATTGAGTCGAACTAGGAATTGAGGTCTTTACTTAGTAAACGTTGTAACAGGCTAGAAAGGGTAAACATGCTCGTTAGTTAATCTAATATTGTATTAGTTTTGGGCTTAAGCCCAATGTAATCCTGAGCCCGACCCATGATCCAATACCCACGGCCCAAAGAAAGCCTACTAAGGCCGGCCTTATGTGGAGTATAAATACCCCTTCTCCATAATGAAGAAGGGTTGGTTGCTCATTTGTAAGACTTGTTTACACCTAGTAATCCACCTCTCTTTTCTTTTCTCTCCACTTTCTCTTTCTAGTTTCTCTCTCTAAAATTCTTCCATTTTCCTTCTTTGACTCTTAAGTGGAAATGATATCTTGATTACTAACATAGATGTTTGAACAAAATTATTCTTTGGAAAGTAAAAACCGTTGTCTCAAAAAGGCCATAACTGAACTTTTAAAACAAGTTGTCGATGTCAAAGAAGAAATGACAAAACGATGTGCCCAGTATGAAAAGGATTTTGCAAAACCGGAGGTACATTGCATTTCTCTTGAACTTAAATCTCAAAACAAATCTTCGACATCAGTGCAAAATGGTCATGTTTTAAGTGATAAGAGTGATGAAGCCAAAATCAAGTTTGACACTGAAGATCTTGAAACCATAAACATTGAGTTGGAATACAGTGTCGCTTTATTACTAAAAGAAAATGAACACTTGAAGAAGATTTACCAAAAGCTATTTGATTCAATCAAACGTTCACGAGTTCAAACAAAAGTTCAAACATTTCTCAAAACGAAGCAGAAAATTTAAAGTCTTAATTGTCTGAACTTGTGGATAAAAAGTTTGATAAGTTTTTCAAAAGTTTGAATCAATGAAACATAAAAAGTTTGATTCATAAATCACGAGAGTTTTTCTTCCAAACCAATTGTATGATTGTGACACTTTTGAATCTAAAACAGGGGAGAAAAATATTCTTTTTGAAAATGAAACATCAAGTCTTAAAACAAATATTGTGGAGCTCGAAACAACTTTAGCTCAACAAAAAAAGATTTTAAGGATGCCAAAGTCGAGTTTTCAAAGAAAACGGCCAAGTTTGAAACTTATTTTGAAAAACTTGAAAATACAAAAGTTGTCCTCGAATGAATATTGGCTCGTAAGATTGATGATACTAAATCCTAAAAGTATTTGCTTTTCTTTAGAATCAAAGTTGGCATAAGAAGATCTTCTTTCAATTCAAAAAGAATAACGAATAGAGAACGTTCATAACAATTCTCTAAAAGCAAAGTTTAATTCCTCTTAACCAGGGACAAAGGAAATCTCTAATTTTAAACTTCCAAACCAAATTAAGGTATTTTCAATGAAGAATATTAATACGGGTTGAATCTTCAACAAGAATTACGAAAAAGGACCTCTTAGTTTACGAACCACTCTTTGCAAAAATATTAGGAATTTTGCAAAGAAACCTCAAGTGTTTTGAAACACCTCTCCCAAAGGTTTTTAACTCAATTTAATATCAAGTAATAAAAATCAGTTGAAAAACTCATAAACTCTCGCTTTACACCGGTAAAGCAAGTGTGGAGACAAAAGAAAAGTCATTCAAAATCTTTCAAATACTCAAAATCAGAAATGTCTTCGATGCAAAACAAAAATAACTATGTTTTGAAAATTCTAAACAATGGAAGATTTCCGTTCATTTCAAAAATGAATTCTCGAAAGGAAACACCAAATTTCAACAACAAATGGAAATCTTCTACCTCTTAAAGATTTAAAACTCCTAAACAAACACCAAGTTTTCATAATCAATGGAAAAACAAAAGGAATTTTAAATCTCTGTTGATTCTACGAGCACTAATTCAAAATGACACACTCGTTCAGTCCTCGTTGGAATTCAACTTCTTTACATCGAGTTGACACAACCTTAAAATGATTTTTAAAATTTGGTAAACCCGTTGGCACTGTGCTTGAATCGGTTCTAAAGATTGTTGTTTAATTTGATGTCTTTATGGCTTCTGGACACTTCAGTTCAGGACCCGCGCTTTAAATTAATGACTTCTGATTACTTTAGATCCGGACTCAAAATTAAAATAATGACTTACAGTTATTTCAGACTGTAACTCGTGCTTCAAATAAAGGAAAGTTTATTTTTAAAAATAACTTATCCTAAAAACGAGAAGAGCGATCTTCTCGGTCTTGAGCTGTTTATTCAAAACATTCAAAGTTTTGAGGTCAAGACAATGACTTTTGTATATTTCAGTATGAGACCCGTGTTTTAAAGAGAAGATTTCTATATGTGTTAGTGCACTTATCTTAAGAAAATAAGAGAAACCTTCTTCTTTATGAGCAAAATTTATTCAAAATTTTTCAAAAGGTTTTTCAAAATCTTTTAAAAGTTTGCTCATCAAAAAGACTTGTGTACATATCAATGCACAACTCGGTTCTCAAATAAAAAGAAAGTGTACACTTCAGTGTGCTTTACCTTTAAAAGAAGAGAAATCTTCTTGTTTTTGAATACTTATAAAAAACTTTTGGAAAGTTTGCTCAAAACTATGACTTGTAAGTATTGCAACTTAGAACTCAGACTTCAAAGAAAGGAAACTGTACAACCAAGTACACTTATTATGACAACGAGAAGCTTACACCTTCTCGGAATTGAGCTGATTCATCATGACAATCAAAGTCTCTAAGCTCAAGAAACAGTTTTTTAATGGTTAAACACAATTTTTCAAGAGTTTATCAAAAAGGTTTTTCAAAATATTTCAAAATTGTGTGTTCAACACTCCCTCCTACCTCCTAATTTTCAATCATATGTATTTTTGAGGATGAGCAAAATCTCAAAATGTTCTAGTAAAATCATGCTATCACAATTTCTCTCATGTGCTTTCAAAACGCATATAGCTATATAATCCATTGGTACAAAAAAATATCAATTGGTATGCTATTTTTGAGGAGGAGAAAATTGTATTAAAATGTGATCATATTTGACTCAAGTGCGAACTCTTTCCTCCATGTGCAAGTTTATCTCACTTGATGCACATGTGTAGGGGGAGCATTTCTGAAAATGAAAACTCTCAAAGTGTTAAACCTTATTTTCTTATTTAATCACTTTGATTGATTTTTAAATGGTTTTATGGCTGAGATATAATACCTAATGACCGACCATGTGATGATAATTACGAAGCTAAAATGTGGTTAAGGTAATGTATTATTCTATGATCCAGCCAGAACAGGAGGGATCTACCTAGGGACACTCTAATAGATAGATTAGAAGTCCTTATGTATGATATAGAAAAGGAGTAAAGTGAGAACGAGATTGAAAGGGTTGAATAATGAAAAAGAAAAGTTATGTAAGGGTGAAAAGAAATGATCCCTCTATAAACTTAGGCAAAAACTGGGTCAATGCATAATTTATCAGTAATCATAAAGTTGATTCTGATATTAAAGACAAGTTATCATGGACCCAGTGATGCAATGCACAACCATCCTAACTACTCATGCTTCTCTCAAAAGAAGTTTGTTTCATTTCTCATGGAGATCTACACGTTTCTATCGACTTTCACATTCCGAGATGTTGATATTGAAAAGGTGGAAGTCCGCTCCAGCCTTCGATCACCAAAATACGAATATGCACTTATAGAGTCTAGAAGCCAACGAGATAAATCATAAATCTCATTAGGAAACAATTCCATATACACCTGTTGACCATCATCAAGAACACAAGCTGTACAAGAGTTCATCACAAACGCAAATGTGATATGTGTGAATTAATGAGAATTGACGGATGTTTTTGAAAATATAAAACACTTTCTGAGTGTTGTTTTATACTCTTTATTCATTACTCGTCGAATTATTTCAAACCATTTTTCTTTGACTTCTAAGGAACCTCACCAGTTATATGAAGTCGATTCTCTATTTCCAGTGTAGCAAACTCAAAAAGGGTTATCTGGGCATGGGAAGGTGAACAAAATGACGTAATACAATTAGTAAGTTAGTAAACACTGCTGATTCACTCTTACCATTCTAATAGTAGCAATACTATTTGTGAGGTAGTTTTCTTTGAGGCATTCTGGTAATGAGAACTAGCAAGTACGGTGAATCTAATGCGTATGCGTTAGAGGATCTAATACTTTGAGTTAGAAACCTTGTCATTGTGGTTCTTTTAATGAATCTACTTGATCACAGGTATAATATTTATACTGTGAAATGATCCTCATGAAACCGGAGTCTAACGTTACCGACATTGACAAATAACAAAGACATGATTCGTCCATGTTTGTTATTATTGCTAACCCTTTAAATGCAGGTTCTGACGTAGACGTTCACCTCCGTTTCATTATTTCTAACCCTTTAAGTACATGGACGAGTTGCGTAATTTACTCTAAAAATACTTAAGGGGTGTTTCTTTTTTCCACTAATGCCTCTTATTAGGTGAGTGGTGGGCCCAAACACCTTAATTCATCTTATTTCATACACACATCAAAACCCCTCTCCACCCATTAAGAGACATTAGTGGAAAAACGACTTAATTCATATAAAAAAAAAACAAGCCCTTACTTTCCCAAAATTGTACTATTTTATAGTTGTAGTTTTTTTAAACAAAGTTAATGAATTACTACGTATTAACCAAACTGGTAGTCATGTCATGCATTTATTACCAGCATATGTTAATGTGTAAATAACATATTTTGATAGTGTAAATAGACTGTCGACTATTGCCACTATTGACATACGATTTGATTGATGGCCAATTAATTTAGTATATCGGGTTGTGTTAAAAAGACCCTCTAATATAATAAGAGGATTGTTACATTCACATATATTTTATATAAAAAATTTATATTATGATGTGTCATAATAATATATGATATTCTTTCTTTTGTTTTAATTTTTTTTATTTGCATCCACAAATTAACATACACGTGCGGATTTTTTTTATGTAAAATGTATGTGAATGTAGCATTTCTCATATAATAAAGTATAAAAAGTACTACTTCCACTCCTCTTTGTCCCTCTTTTAATGGTACAACACAGTTTATTTTTAGTTTTTGTTCCGTACTTTTCGACAATTTAATATTTTTGACTTGTCAAACTTAATAATTTTTGTTCCGCACTTTTTGTTTCACAGTTTTATAACACAAACAAAATTATAAAAATATAAAAAAATAAAAAAAACGAAAACATTAGGGGGGTATTGGCAATATTTTTGAGGGGGTATAAATAAATTGAAACATTTTTGACTTGATGCGTTTTAAGATTATTATCTCCATAATAAATTGGAACAATTTTAGGAAGGGAGATGATTTGTATACTATTTTTTTGTCATTTATCACTAATCCTTAATCAGGATGGTGTATTGTGTGCATCACCAGAAGTAATTTAGTGATAAATGACAAAAAAATGATTTACAAATCACTTCTCTTTTTAAAAAGGGGTAACTAAAAAATTACGCTGACAACAATTAATGTAATTATAAAAACATTATCAAATAAATATTAAATAAGGCTGCTTACAATAAGGGAGTCGACCAAAAAAAACTCGGTCCTCCTTACCGTAGGATATAGGTCGTCTTCGGTCGGAAATGTACAAAATAGAGATGTGGGTTGCAGGCACGACCCAACTGTTGTGCTTGTTTGTGTGTGTATTTTTAATAAATATATATTTTTGTGAGATATGTATTTTTAGTGTAAGTCGTTTTACTATGGCTAAAAGGTCGTTTATAGGTCATCGAAGAGAAAAAGCTGACGTGAAAATAAAAATGTAAATCGTCCGGTGTCTAGAGGTAGCCTAATGAAAGGGAAGTGATTTGCACACTTCACTTATTGATTGACACACTCACAATATGTGTGTGTTGTCATTTATACCTTTAAATTACTTAGTGGAGTGTGAAAATGAAGACATAAATACTAAAGTTATAAATGGCATGACACATAATTTTAAGTGTGCAAATAAATTAAAAGAGTGTGCAAATGATAAAAAGTTCCTGAAATAAAAATAATGTTAATATAATTTGATGAGACAGTTGATGGGGTGATTTGACCGTAGTCACCCGTGTAGTGCGGGAGTGGAAAACACCATAAGTTTTGACAAGAACTATTCTACCTCAAAACCCATATGTGTGTTGCAGTATATTTATTGGTAACACACTGATGTATGACTTGAAACCTCGCATCTTTTCATGTCCTTTTCTCTCTCTTTCTCTCACTCTCTCTCATCAAACACTATACTAGTTGAAGTGAATGCATATGACTTGAAACCTCCCATCTTTTCATGTCTTTTTCTCTCTCTCTCACTAAACACTCTAGTCTATACTAGTTGAAGTAAATACAACTCTTAACTGTGTGTCAATTTAAACCACTGCGTGTGTGAGATAAGTAAACTCATAGAAAGCTAGGTTAGCTAGCCATGGGGTCTCTTGGAAATGGCGAGTTCAAGAAAGCAATGTGGTTGTACCCAAGATTCATGGGGTTTAACCCTTCTGAAAGATGGGGTCATTCTGCTTGTTTCTCTAATGGCTTCCTCTACATCTTTGGCGTATGTATACATATAACTCTTTTATTATAAAAGATCCAGTTACATTCATTTTGCACCTCATTATTAATTTATTATTGAAAATTATAATCTACAAAATGCTAGTTCCGAATTAATCTGCAGTTTATTAAAACAAATTCTTTACTAATAGGTACTACTAGCACTACAATCTGTGCATAAGCTAGCTTTGACTTCCACAAATTACGTGTTTAATGTTACAGTATGTTTTAACCCCACAATTTGTGCATAAGCTAGCTTTCAAAGTATTATTTGTTAATATATACTTGTGATAGCAAATTGGCAGCAAGTGAAATGGCAACAGGATCTTTCTAAAAACAGAAACTGATCTTTTTTTCTTTGTTAATCCATAAACATAAAGTGTTGTATACTTCATGGATATTTGTTCAAAAAAACTTATCTTACAGGATAACCAAATATCCATATCTAACGAAAGCTTACGATTCTAATTCTAGGGATGTTGTGGAGGTCTACATTTCAGTGATGTTCTTGTGCTTAATCTTGAAACCATGGCTTGGGTCAATTTAGCCACCACAGGTGCTGGTCCTGGTCCAAGGGACAGTCATAGTGCGGTCATTGTGGGTCACATGATGATCATATTTGGCGGAAACGAATGTTGCAAAGAGAAAGTTAATGACATTCACATATTGGATCTCTTGACACTTGAATGGACACGACCAAATTGTAAAGGAGTTGCTCCTACGCCTCGAGAGAGTCACACAGCCACTATGATCGGTCATGACCGATTGGTAATTTTTGGTGGCAGTGGAGAAGGAGATGCAAATTATTTGAATGATTTGCATATTTTGGACCTTAAAACAATGAGGTGGAGTTCACCTGAACCGCAAGGCGATATCCCTGTGCCCAGGGACAGTCATAGTGCGGTTACCGTTGACAACAAAATATTTGTTTACGGTGGCGATTGTGGTGATCGATACTATGGTGATGTTGATGTTTTCAATGTCGACACATTGACTTGGTCAAGGGTAATATGATCAACAATAAATTTTAGTTAGCTTCTTTAGTTTGGTAATTAGTAAACTAAAGCGATGTATTCCTGTGTTGAATATTAGTGTAGCTTTTGTTGAAGGGGAGCCAATCACCCAGGGTTCGAGCAGGGACGCGCGCCGTCACTCATTGGGACACAGGAGAAAGTTTTTTTTTTGACTTTATTTGCAAATGTCATGTCCATAAATCGGACTCGAGAAGAAAAATGATCTAACAATATTGTGATTGAAAATCTTGCAGGTTTATGTATCTGGTGGCGTTGGTGACAAACGCATACCTATAACGATGTTTGGGTCTCTTGGTTACATTCTCTTGTTCTTGGATTCTGCTAGTGGTACGAGGCCATATAACCTAATAGGGCTCGTTTTTCTCATTAACAAGCTAGATTGTTCAGTTGGATTCTGACATAGCCATTTACGGAGGGTGAGTCCTTGTTATTCACTACAACAATGAATTTTTTTAATAACCAGTTGAGTTTATATTGTCTACAAATTGAAAAATGTATGTACATTTTTGTAAATCAAGGAAAAAAAATCACAAGTCTGTTATTTCTCTTAATTTACAGATGTGGTGAGGACGAGCGACCTTTAAATGAGCTACTCATCTTGCAGCTTGGAATGGACCATGCAAATGACGAATATAACAAGTGTGCATGCACGATGTTTGGAAGCCACCATTGCAACCAAGAAAAACATCAAAACAACACGAAACATTCGTTGCCATTTAGTTCAGGTTGGATTGATTATATCAAAGGTTAATTACTTGAAAATGCATTATACTTGTCACTTTTTGTTATTGTGTGTACTGAACTTTTTTTTTTCTTATTGTGTGCATCGAACTTTCAGATTTCGACATTTGTGTGTATTTTTGACCATTTTACTCTTACTTTTTTCAAAATTCGAAAGGTAAAATGGTCATTTTACATGGCTAGAATAGTGACAAAATACACACAAAGGTCGAAATTTGAAAGTTCAGTACATACAATAAAAAAAAAAATTCAATACACACAATAACAAAAAGTGACAAGTATGATACATTTTCAAGTAATTATCCCTATATCAAATTATGAATAAATAGTACATACATATAAAGTTAGAAATATCTCGCATCTAACTTTTTAATATGTCAAGATACAATTGCAATGCATACAAAAAGAAGAAGAATGTCGAATTCAAAAGCTTGTGAAGTGATTGAATCAGAACCTGAAGAACATTCACTTTCCCTCTCACAGCATTCGTCTCCAACTCACTCCGATCAAGAACGAACACTCGTTAAACAACCTTCTGACTCAACTACTCAAGTTTTACCATTGTTTAAGAATCAAAATCAAATTCCAAGCACTTGTAAGCAAACCCCGGGTACCCAATCTAATCCTATTACGATTTTGAGTCATAAACAGCATCAAAACAGCCATGCAGTGCGCCCCAAGACTAGAAACTTTGAGCCAATGCGTGTTCAAAACCTGGTAATTATACTTAGAAACATTGAGCCATTGCATGTCTTGAGTTTAAGAGATTTTACCTTGATTAATTTGTGTTTTGGAATCTCAGATTGGTGCAGAAGTTCATGGTAAAGTGGATGGAGCGTTCGACTCAGGTTATTTGATGACTGCGACTGTCTTGGTCCGAATTTTCGGGGGGTCTTGTTTCCCTCCGGTAAGTTCGCTAAACTTGTCTCTTTCACTGGTTATATCTCGGGTCACAGAAAACTAAGAAATCGTGTTAACTAGGGGCCGGAAGTTGTTTCAAGAGGGACTTTTCGTGGGCACAAACGAAGATCACCCACTAACCATGTAGCCCAACGTAACCTACATATAAATCGAGCTTTCATCAGGCATTCTAACCACACACCAGCACCTCACCCACCAGAACCAAGTCATCGTGGCTACGCCCAAGATCATGTCCATAGACCATCTCCTGTGGTTAGATCAGTCCCAGGTCTGTCATTAGGGATAGAACGACAAAGTGAACTGCATGGCGTGGTTCTTACACTGGGTGGTCCGGGCAGTGGCCACGGTTGAATAAGATTTTTATATGTATATTTTAGATAAGCAGCTAGCCTAAAATTATTTTTCTTGTGTAGAATTCTATATCTTCTTAGAGGGTGTTTGGAATTGCGTTTATACATAGATTATTTGATTATTACGTTTCCAAAACGCAATTAATTAGTTTTTTGTGTTT
>BQNB010112257.1:0-11765 GCA_026074375.1 Tanacetum coccineum
GGCGTAATGTTAACCCTCTTTTCCACACAGACATAGTCATTCATTTTCACATGCAGTTTATTCCTAGTAGTTTCTGCTAACTCTAGTTCTTCCTCGGACGCTGGAACAATTACCGGCACATGATGAGGCTTAAGAAGTTCATCACCATCACATAGTGCCGGTTGGGCCTTTTTGGCCAGTCTGAGGTAAAAAGGGTTCTGGGCACCTAGTGCAGTTTTAGTCTTTTGGTCATACACCTGAGTAGGATTTAACATCATGTGGACAGTTTGAATGTATTGATCTTGTGAGTGAAGCTTATTCTCCAGTTATCGTTAAGGTGTTTTAGATAGGAAAAGTCAGTCAGGAATTTAGACTCTTTCTGTTTAAACTCTTGTTTCAAAGTCGTTACAATTCCTTCAATTATTTTGTTGTTTTCCATAGTTGAATTAAGTTGCAACTTGACATAATGAAGTTCCTTTTTAAGATTCTCTTCTGTTTTATTATGATTTTTAATAAGCATACGCATTTGATCATCCATTTGTTGTTTACGTTTAGTCAATTCAAACTTAGCACGTTGCTCATAAATGGCAACTTATTCCTTGTAGATCTTAAGTTCATTGGCTATCGAGTCATGAGGAATGAACGCATCATTATCAGACGATACACATACATTATTTAGAGTGGAAGATGCACAACTTGGTACAACAGAAATATTATTAACCGACAAGTATTGTTCATATGGAATAACATTGTTGTTACCCTTATAGAGACTAGTTGAGTCAATAACATTTGACTGTAGTACTTCATTTTGAATCTCTTGTTCGTCCTGATTAGTAACACTATGATTAATAGCATTTTCCAGAGTAGGTACCTCAGATAAGATTGATGCATTAAATGGACTAGCTTATGGATTTGTTAACCCGGCTGAGGATAAATTGGCCATGAATATAGTCTGAGCAGTCGGTTCATCATCAACATCTGAATCAAAAGCGTCACATTTATCTGTCTGGAAAATATTATCCTCATTCAGAGCTATGTCTTGGACTGATTGATTATCCACATCTGCATCAAAGGTGTTGCCCTGTTCACCAGCCAAAAAAAGTAGTTCCTCTTCATCCAAAACTGCATCATTCTCTTGGGCTTGCATCAGCAGCATTTTGTCCTTGAAATAATCAGAATTCTGTGGACGCTTCGGCTGAGTACAGTTCCTTGCAATATGTCTAACCCCATTACAATTATAACATTTGACCAATTTTCCTTGACCTGCATTGGCATTCCCAGCTCTATTCTGTGCCCCCATTGCCTGCAGCACCATTTCCCCGAGCAACATACCTCTGATTCCGATTATGTCGCCCTTGAACATTTTGAACGACAACCCGACCATCTTGAATGGTTGCTTGATTTCGGATGTTAGAAGAGGTTCAAAGTTGATTGTTTGTCTGAGGAAGTGTAGCTCTGAATGATTGGGTAAGAAGTGCTATTTGTTTGGTTAGGTTGTCAAGTATTTTATTAGTTTGGGTGTATCCTGAATCAATTTGTGATGTTTTAGGGAATTATGGATATTGTAGTGATTGAGGATTTGTTGATGAAGAAGGATATTAATGAGACTGGACATGTGATGATTGGGCATGAGGTTGGACAGTTGACACAAATGCAAGTTGATCATTTGTAGGAGGAGTGATTCTTTCAATAATCAGTCGATCTTGTGCAGCATGCTTCTCATGTTGTTTTAAGTATGCATACAGCTGTTCGTGATTTGTCTCTTTCAGATCTTTTTTAAGTTTAACGACTGTCATGAACCTATCCCATTCAGGTGACATATTGTTCACAAACTTGGAGTTCAGTTGAATGTTAGGCATTGTCATTCTGAAATTCCTCATGTCGTTGACCAACTTGTGAAAGCAAACATAGTACTCATTGATGTTTTCACCTGGAAGCATCTTGAACCTGTTAAACTCATCGTACAACTAAGATTCTCTGTCTTCTTTTGTGAGCCCAAAACCTGCAAGAAGCATTTTGACGTTGCCCCAAATTGCTTTTGCTTCAATGTTGTGATTGATGAGCTTATAGATATCTTTGGGTAATCCTTGAAGCACAATATTGGTGGCACAGACATCTGCATCGTATCATTTCTTCTCCGTGTCACTGAGATCCTCATATGTATGAGGCCTTTCTGGTCCAAGAAGGACACCTCCCTCAGGGGTAGTTCCGAGTGTATCCCTTGTGGTTCCAAGCTCAAATGATCCTTGATCAATCGACTGAAGAATTTGCAATCTATTTTCCTTTCCCCTACAGTACAATCGGATTCGTTGGAACCATGATTCGTAATCAGTCCTATCGAGCATAGGAGGGCAGGTATCGAAACCGGCCGCTTGAATATCATCTGAATTACTGTACATGGTTGATTACTTGTATTATGATAAACTTTGGATCAGTACAATGATTAGTGATTGTATGTTAAAAGTGATGATTGTTTGTTGATTTAGGTGATATGTTGTTTGTTTGTGGTTTGGTTTGGTTTAAATAAGTTTACAAAATGTAATACACAAGTCTCAGTCTGGAAGTTAAGACAAAACGCAATGATGAGTCCTAGACAAAACGCATTCTAGAAACTTAGACAAAACGCAACAAAGAAGTTTAGACAAAACGCAATGGAGAAATTTTTTTGCCAGAGATTCTTTCCACCAAAATGCAATAAGGGTCTTCAAATTTAGACAAAACGTAGAGCCAAATCGCAACCTTTAATAACCAAAACGCAGACGTAAAACGTAGAACCAAAACGCAGAGGCAAAACGTAGAACCAAAACGCAACCTTCAGTAACCAAAACGCAAAGGCAAAATGCAGAACCAAAATGCAACCTTCAGTAACCAAAACGCAGAAGCAAAACGCAAGAGTCAAAACACAACTCCTAATAAGACAAAACGCAGTACTGTTATACTTTACAAAACGAAAAAATGCAGTGTACTTTTCTGACAAAATGCAGGAAGCAAAACGCAACCAAGAAATTGCCAGTGAGACAAAACGCAGTCAAGAAAAATATGAACTTTTTCACTTAAAAACACCTAAAAATCACCCTTTTGAACATTTTTGCTTGGTTTCTTTTGCACAACTTGATACTAGAAGGTTATAACAACAATAAAAACACTAACTTTAACACCACAAATGTGAGAATCAAAGAGTGTCAAGAAAAAGACTATAAACCTTCAAAAACCAAACTTTTGATCTAAACTAACCAAGAAAACGCACACACAATCTATCTAATCATCCCATGGGCTCTGATACCAATTGTAGTATATTGGATATCATAACACAAGCAAGGATGATTGGGTTGACTGATTATCTAGAGAGAGAAAATAGAGAGTTTCTAGTAAGAGAAACACCTAGTGTATGTTTG
Source organism: Tanacetum coccineum (assembly GCA_026074375.1). Lineage (NCBI taxonomy): Eukaryota > Viridiplantae > Streptophyta > Magnoliopsida > Asterales > Asteraceae > Tanacetum > Tanacetum coccineum. The sequence goes on from BQNB010112257.1 coordinate 3,375, forward strand.
TGATAAAATGAACAACCAACCCCTCTTAATGGCTGAGAGGGGGTTTAAATACAAGAGTTTATGTGCCCTAAGTGGGCTATGGAGTGGGCTAACATAAGGGTAAAGACTCGGCCCAACTCCATAAGTCATACGGTAATGAAACGATTAATATTATGACTATGAGCTAACCTATGCTAGACATAGCACGGGGTGATCGAGTCTTTTTCATGATCCTAACATACTTAGATAACCAATCCATACTAATGACGACGTCAAAACTACCATGTTTAATTGGCATAAGATCAATTTCGAAAGGTTGATTTAACAAAATCAGAGTGCAACCCTGGATAACGGTATTAGTGCATACTAAGTTTCCATTGGCCATTTCAATATCATAAGTAGTATCTAGTGTAATTGGCGGGATATCAAGAATAGAAGCAAGAGTTATGGATACTAAAATTTTATCTGCTCCGGAATCGAATAATACTCTAGCTAGATTTTGGTTTAGAAGGAACGTACTTGTGACTACGTTCGGGTCTCGGTAAGCGTTCTTGTCCCTCAGCAAGTATGCTCTTCCGTAGGCACTGTTTTTTGCCTTTGACCACTGATAATTGTAATGCCCTTTCTCTTCACAGACATGACAAATTAATGATACTGGTTGCTGATTGCTTCTAGTGGCTGGTCCTTTGTTTCTGCAGTTTCTAGTCAGATGACCCACCCTGCTGCAAGTTTGACACTTGATAGTGCAAGGTCTTGTGTGATGTAAAGTGCATTTCTTACACAAAGGAAGGCTTTCAGTATCCTTACTATTTTTAGTTGGGGTGGTAGCATAAGACTTGAAGGTTTCTTGTCTTTTATTCTGCTGTTGGCGGTAATCATTGTTGCGGTTGTTATGGTTGTTTTGATAGTTGTTGATGCGATTATTGGGGTAGTTGTTGTTGTTAGTGATGTTCCTTCTATCATCAAACTTTCATTTGTGATCATTGATTCCGTGCATAGAATTGTGTTTTGTTACCTGATCCATCAACCTCTGAGTTATGGTAATGGCTTCCTCTAAAGTTTGAGGCTTTGAGGCGGTAACACTTCCTTCAATACTTTTGGATAATCCTCCGATGAAAACTTCCATGAGTTTCTTGGTGTTTGGTTCCATGTTTGGGCATAAGACTGCTAATTCCTGGATTCTTCTAACGTAAGTTTTAAGATCATTTCCTTTTACAGTCAGATTGTAAAATTCATCTTCTATTTTTCTGACTTCAGTTCGAGGACAATACTTATTTGTTAAGAGCCTTTTCAACTTAGTCTAGGTGATCTTGTTAGCTTGTTCTATTCCAATAGGTTGAGCGTATGCATTCCACCAGGATAAGGCATCATCAGTCAGGGTACCAGTAGCAAATGTCACTTTGTTTTCCTTGGCACAGTTGCTACGAGAAAATACTGATTCAGTTCGTTCAAACCAGCAAATAAGTCTAACTGCTCCTTCCATACCATTGAAGTAGAAAGGTTGATAGCTTATGAACTCTTTATAGTTTCCTATTGGGATTGTTAGTACTTGCCATTGTTGCAGCTTGTGCATCTAAAGCTGCAGCAACACTGTCAGCAACTAGTTTCCTGATGGTAGCCTGAGTCATGGCTGGTGCTTTAGATGTTGATGTCCTTTTGGGAGTCATTTTATCAACATAAAACAACACGTAATAAGAATGATATCACAAGTCTTTCCTTAAAATGCAATGCTTATTTTTGAACTTTAAGCATTTTTAACAATAGTTATATCACAGATACTTATTTGATATGAATTCTAAGAAGCATCTAACTTATTAGTTTATTTTCTAGGCTCATGGTAAGATTCATAATGATGAAGACGAAGATGATGAGAAATTGTATTATAGGATATAGGATGAATAAAATCAGTATCATAAAACAACAAGGTATAACGGGATTGCCACTGTATTATATCATGAACAACTTGCCTTCGTACTTTACATAGTCAAAATTTGACAAGTCTTGTTATTTATACCACACATCCCGTGGTTAGGTTCTAACAAAAACTATAACTAGTATCTAATCTAGTAGTTCGATGGTCCTTCTTGGCTGTTCTTGTATTCATAGATTGCACACAGAAGACTTTCCTTATCTTCTTGGTGACGAACCTGGATATCTTTGATGATTTGTTCTAGATTAGCAATCCTGAAGCGAGCCATAGCAATCTTGATGTTATTTCCCATTTTCTTTCTTTAAAGTTTAGCAATTTGAGTATGAGCCTCTTGGAGTTCAGTTTATAGATTGTCAAAATCTTGTTGTATGATCACCTGACCTTTTCCAAGACCTTCTATTTTGTCTTCCATGTACTCAATGCGGTCAAGAGAGAGCTTATCTAGGTGATCTAAAATTTCCTTAATTTTTTCCTCGTGACGTTCTAAACTTGTCTTACGAGAGCTTTCTCCCATCTTAAATACTTGAGGTAGAGCAGAAGTAGAGGAGGATGATTGGTCACGGCCTCATTTTTTAGGTGGCAATAATTCCTCAGGAAGAAAGAATTCTTAAGGATTAAACATTGGTGACAGCATTGGAGATGGAGGCACAATAGTTAGCGGTGGAACAGGTGATTCTTTAGCATAATATGCTTGCATGACCTTCATATAGGGGTCATCATGAAAAAGTGAAGGAGTTGGTGAAGCTATTGGAACTAAACCAAATGTGTTATTTAAAGAGCTAGAATAAGTATTTCCTGGTGAAGCTGGGGAATAGTCCGGGGAAGCTGAGATGTAGTCCGGAAAGTTAGAGGAAAAAGCATCCTCAATATTGGAAGTAGGGTGGTTGGGAGAAGACATCACTCTGTTAACAACCCAGCGGTAAATAACATAAGTTATTTATATAATAGTATAATAGTTATGTATCTTTACATACTATTCGGGAGATAAAGTGGCACGGAGGACTTTCTTGGATGGAAAAAGAAAAGTAGTTATAGTTAAGGTTTCAACCTTGTTCTCTATAACCGTGGCTCTTGATACCAATCTATAACACCCCCATTTTGACAAATATAGCAGCGGAAGCTAATCTGGGGTATTACTTCATAGTACAACAATCATAATCATAGAAAATGACTCATAAAGAGACGTTTTTGGAAAATTTAGTTATCATTCATTTATTCATCAGAGTTTTACAAAAAGAGAGATCCCAAAATCTAGAAACATAAAGTTTGAATGATAACAGTTTAGCCATCTTCAAGTCCGTGCCACTCCGTGCCATATGTTGCTTAATTACCTAAGATAAACATGCTAAAAAGATCAACACAATGGTTGAGTGAAATTCATAGGTTTATGATAAATTGTTTGAATACAAGTCATCATAACAGTAGGTTACGTTGTTATACACCCATAATAGTAATAATTGCAATGTAGATATAATTATCATAGAAAATAGTATTATTGCCCTAAGCTCATGACACCGAAGCCTTGAGATAATCAATAATCACAAGTAGTTTCCCCAACGGGTGCCTTTGCCAAACACCAGCATAGTTTATTCAAATGAAGTGCATTTGGTTACCAAAAGTACAGGTATACCAACGGGAGAGTTCAGTCCCAAATAGATCTATTCACAGCATTCGTGCTTACTTCGAAGAGTAATTAACGATTCATGATAGTGGGGCCTTAATGGCAAAAGTAAGAACTTAGGCAATAGTGCATCAGGATAACATACAGTTGGAAAAACACTTGTATTCATGGTTTATAGCATGTATCCCCCTCACGGGTTTATGAAACATTTCGAAGATTAAAATGCGAGGCTATGAACTCACCTTAACAGGGAAATCTAATTGATGGCAAAAGTATATTAGTTGCAAGTAACGGCCTTGTCACGCAACCTGGGTAATATGTCAAGTCTTAGTTTGATTGTTTATCTTTCAAAACTTCATGAAGTTTAACATTTGATTTATTAATTTATGGAAATATTATATCACTGTTCGGGCCATCATAATTCAGAGGTCATGTAGTAAACGTTTGAGGAGCCAGAACACTTTAAATCGTAAATCCAGCAAACTCGTCAAAATGTATACCTAAATAAAACTCCTCACATGAAGCTCCCTAATAACGTGATACATTATAGTTTTAAGTTTTCTTTCTCTTGATTCTTGGATTCAATTCTGATCTTAGGGACTTCACTTAATCTTCTTTGGTCTTGTTTAGAACTCCATTTGTATTTGTGTTGAGTTTGGAGGTGTGTTTTGGAGTGAATAAAGGGTGCGGATATTTATAGGGTCGAATACCCTTAGTGCCTAAGTTTTAGAGTGAAATAGTGGCTAAGCTATTGAGAAGTGGTGTCTAAGGAGTAGCTAAGGTGATGAAGGGCAGCTATGGATGAAGGTAGCAATGCAAGGTGTTAGAGGTTAGAAGGGTTCGAATGGACAAGGATGACAAAGAGGTGACAAAGTAATACTTACTGGCCAAGGTGGTGAGTAAGGTGCTTATGTGGTTGCTTGGTGACATGGTGGTGAGGTCATGGTGATGCCAGGATTCTAGCTTGAGGTGCTTGTCTGTTTAAAATGGGTTAAAATGAAACAAGGGGTGTTAGGTTTGATTTGTAGGTTCGGGTTAGGGTTTATGTTTATAGTTTAGGGTTTTACGAGCTAAGGTTAAGTTTAGGGCTTGGATTAGGGTTTAGGATTAGTATTAGGGTTAGGGTTAAGATTTAGGATCAAGGTTTAGTGTTAAGATTTGGGTTTTGGATTATGTTTTGGTTTTAGTTTCGTATAGACAAAACTAGGGTTTTAGATTTAGGGTTTAGATCGATTGGGGTTAGGGTTTAGGGCTAAATATAGTGCATTGTGATTCTAGTATGTTATGCTAAAGGAATGGTATGAAATTCATTTGAATTTTAGAGGGAAAGTACCCTTTTTGAATTCATGCATTAACAAATTATACCTTGTGCTTTGCATGACTTGTACCATGGTTTTGGAGGGAACGTATATTCAAATTTTATGCATTGATTGTTGTACACTTACCTTGTAAGCTTGTACATTATTTTGGATGTATATGTTACATAAAGTTAGGGTTTTGATATAAACGTTCACGGATAAAGTTCATTTGGTAATATCATTGTGAAAACTAGGTTAATTAGATAACGTACATGATATAGAAGCTATTAGAATATTGATTTGACATATTAAGACGTTCACTTGATATAAACATAGATAGAGATGTCATAGGTAGTTGCGTGAGCTTATTTACTTTAGTTATGTAACTACATTACATAATGGAATAAAGCGAAAAAATTTCCTTGTAAAAAGGTGGTATATATAGATGTTACATTGAATCTAATTTAATAGATGGATTTTACATTGATGAAAATACTGAGTTGTTATAGAAATGGACATCGATTCTCTTACCATTGAGCAATACCTAATGTTGACTGAAGGAAAACAGACACTGGGCATAGGTAAACCCGAATTTAGAAGAGCTATAAAAAAGAACATCGAAGAGATGACTATTGCTGAATACATAGAGTATGAAGCAGAAATGGAAAGACAAACCTAGAGAAACGCATGGTCTTATTTTCCAACAAAATATAACAGTAAGAATGTCAACAATTTTAACCATAACAAGAGGTGAAATTTGGACTATAAGTATCATTCTGACGATTCAAAGATCAATGCCCATTATGATTTATCGTCGTTGCTCCCCTACTTTGAACCTATCTAACCACATACCCAAGATAGATATGAATCCCTGGAAGAAGACATCGATTTTGTATCTGAAGAAGAATCGGAAATAGGTGAACAAGGAGTGGGTAATGACATAGATAATTATAAACCCTTAGCACCTAGACCTCGACATAAAATGAAGAATCAATCCCTAAAGAATACTTAGATGAGTAGCTAAGAACAGAGATGGAAAAAAGCATGTGTAGGCCAAATAAGGAGAGCAAAGAAGATGCGCTAATCGACATCCTCAAATCACTTGTGGAGGAATGCAAGGTGGTTTATAAAGAAGCATCTTCTAGCGGGACTAACGAAGTTTAGGGAGTGTATTTTGTTGCAAAAGATGAAGGATGGGACACTTTAGGAGACTTACCATGCCAGCTACCACCTAAAGAATTAAACCCAAGAAGTTTCACTCTTCCTTGCACAATTGGTAATCTTAATCTTTATGTTGTGGTAGATTTAGGAGCTAGTGTTAATGTAATGCCTAAATCAATATTTGAACATTTGAAACTAGCTAGCTTTAAGGAAACCAACATGGTAGTCGAGATGGAGGATATGACAAAAATAGCCCCATTAGGGATAGTAGAAAACATCCTGGTAAAAATCGATAAGTTCCTATTCCCTTATGATTCTGTAATTATTGACATGCTAGGAGAACCTAAGGAAACAATGATTCTGGGTAGGCCATTTTTAGCAACAACACATGCTCAGATTGATGTTTTCAAAAGAGAAATTTCATTAGGAATAAGAGAGGATAGAGTAAAGTCTGATATGGATGGAGGTATAAGTCACTCTAGAATTCCTGTTGAAAAGATTTACATGGAAAGCTCTGTTCATGAAGAGGACTACTTTAACCCCCTTGAAATTAAAAATGATGTATTTTCCTATGGATCCCTTGCATGTTTGCTATTTGAGCAACACACCAAATCTTATGATAATAAAAGTGTAGATACCCTTGATTCAGCTAGTAGTATTCAAGGACTTAAAGATAAGGATGTAGTATGAACCAAAAACTTAAAAATAATAGTAGCAAGATGGCATGTGTGTAAACTTGTTCGGGTATTTTATGATAATAAATGTAGAAAGGATTATGGGATGTGGCCTACATGTAATCCTGATTTAAGCTTTTTGCAATGGAAACGATGCTATTTATGGAAAATGAGAGAATGAGATGCTCGAACAATGGATGTGCTTTTGGGATCACGAAAGATAAAGTGTTGGGGGAAATCGAATGATATTTGATGACTTTCTTAAGGTAAGGTATAGAAGTAAAAGTATTGACGATACAACCCGTGAAAGGCGATATTACGAGTGGGTTGCACAAAATACCGAGTTTGAAGATAACGACATTCCTAAGGAAACAATAAAGTATGATAACCACTATAAATATCACCATAAGTACCCACACCCTTACTTTCCTAATAAAATTAAGGATAAGCCAAAACCATAGGAACCTTCGTTTAATGACGACAAGATACCTAAGGACCAGGAAAGCACCTCTCAAAACAATTTTTTTTAGGAAGACCGAATTTCAAACATAAAGACATACTTCTCTGATTTTTCTCGACCTCAACCTATCAAACCACGTCTTAGGGACTATTCATATGAAGAATGGTTAAGACTTAAATTAGGGCATATAAATGTAAGTAAGTCTGTTCGGAATGCAGTTCTTAACGAGTGGGTCCTAGATAGTTTTAATGTTGAAACTGATTATGGTAAAACACATGATAAGCCATACTCAAGAACGTTTGACGAATATAAGGGGGTATTCGACAACAAAATCGAACAGCTAGGAAACGAATATGATTTGAGGATAGGAAAGAAGGGATATGATTTGGATGATGTATGGTAGAAATGCGAGAAGTTTCATAAGGATACTGTATACCCATGGCATGATGAGGGATTCGAGGAAGAAGAGCGATAGGAGAGTGGTACTGAAAAAACAGACTATGAACTACCTTTTGTTGAAATTGAAACATTTGAAATAAAAAGGTATTCCTTCGAAGGAGGAGGGAGTTTTGTTTGTATAACCAAGCAGTTGGATGGCGCCTTACCCTTAGGTAGAGTGAATGGGTCTAGATTTATGGGAATGATCAGAAAAGAAATGGACGAAGATGAAAAGGCCTAAAGAAAAACGTAGAATTAGTGTGAGTCTAACTTAAAGACTTGTTAATAAACAAAAGTGCTCGTCAAGAGACAACCCGTCTTCTTTAATGAATTTCATTTAGGGATTTCAGTTTTAGTTGGTTTGTTTGGTTTCTTACTTGATTTTGCAGGTTCTCACAACAAGGAATTGGAATTTGATGTCTCCTCGACTCGTTGTCATGTGTTAAATAGGTTCCTGTATAGGCGTAACCATGTTGGTTACACCGTAACAGATGTATTCACGACGTAATCCCCTCTTTGAGTTATGCCGTAATCTTTCTTAATTTAAAATTTCAAATTTAACAACCACATGATTACGGCGTAACCAAACCCAAGATTACACCATAACTCCTTTCTAAAAACCTGAAATTAGTTTGAAACTTTTTCAAAACCTTGTATAATTAAATGAACTTTGTGGGTATGTTCTCTGGAAGCCCTCACAAGACTTCACTCGTCCACTTGGGTCACCAAGTGGTTTAAAAGGCTTGTGTTAGGTTCACCTAAATGGATCCAAACAAAGAAGCTTCGGTCACTCGAAGTTACAAGACAAAAGTCTAGCTAAAAAGACTATG
>BQNB010112258.1:0-15264 GCA_026074375.1 Tanacetum coccineum
GCTCGAGAATGTTGAAGAAAAAGCTAAGTGTAAGAAACTAAAGAAGGAACTCGAAGAAGCAAGGTTGAGCAACACATTCCTTCATATGCAGAATGAACGAGTCGAGAAAGATCTTTATTGGACTAGGGTTCGAGCTCATAAATTCTATCAAGAGTTGATTCATAGGGGATTATCTTTGAAGAAAAACTAAATGAAGCTATTGATGTTCTGATTGATGATGAGAAGAGTCCTTTGTTTGAGCCGCGAGGATCTCCTCCTGATGTGTAGTAGTTTAGTTTCATTTGTAGTTTCTTTTGTTGTGTAATCACTAAACTGAGTCCTCAGTTAGTAGAACTAGTACTATTGGTTGTAACAATTTGTATTATTTCATAAACAATGAAACTATGTATTAACTCTTTGTGATAAAAAATGAATGACTATATTTTGATTACTACTTGATGTTGTGTGGCTGTTGTTTTGGTTGATTTGTCATTATATCATGTTATAAATGCGTACCAGATTGTTTTCTGTGTGACGTGACAGAATCATGCCTCCGAAGTCTGCACCTATGACTCAAGTTGCTATTCGTCGAATGATCAAGGAAAGTGTTGATGCCACTATTGCTGTTGAGCGGGCAAGGCAAGCGAATGTTAGGAACAATGCTGTGGATCTGGGCCAGTTAGAGGTTGAGACACTGCACCTGCTGTTTGTGAGTGCACTTTTGCTGGGTTTATGAAGTGCAATCCTGCTGCCTTTCATGGGGTTGAAAGATCTGTCGAATTACGAAGGTGGTTCGAGAAAACTGAGAGTGTTTTTAAGATTAGTGAATGTGTCGAGGGTAGGAAGGTAAAGTTTGCTGCTGCTACATTGGAAGGACCAGCTTTGACTTGGTGGAAAACTAAAGTTGCAACTATGGGTTTGGAGACTATGAACCAAATGCCTTGGACTGAGATGAAGCAACTGATGACTACTGAGTTTTGTCTGATAAAAGAGATACAACGTATAGAGCATGAGTTATGGAACTTGAGGGTTAAGGAGTATGACATTGTTGCATATACTCAGAGGTTTAACGAGCTTGTATTGATGTGTCCAAGAATGGTAGAGCCAGAAAGAGTGAAGGTTGATGCGTATATTTGAGGTTTAACGGATAACATCAAGGGTGAAGTGACACCGTCTAAGCCGGCTGATTTGAATGAAGCAGTACGTATGGCTCATAAGTTAATGGAGCAGAAGTTGCAAGCTAGAAATGAAAGAATTTTGGAAGGTAAGAAGCGAAAGTGGGAAAACCTTCAAGGTGGAAATAGTAGTGGTAAGGGCAATCAAAAGGATAACTATCGTCAGACTTTGTAGAATAACCAAAAGCAAGGAAATGAGCGAGCCATGGTTACCGCTCCTACTGATGGAAAGCTTCCTTTGTGTGAATGTTGTTTTAATCGCCATGTTGGTCAGTGTATGATCAAATTTTACAAGTGTGGAAAGGTTGGACATAAGGCAAGGTATTGTAGGGAGAAGAATGTTGCTATGGGAGCTAACGCTCAACCTATTTTGTAACACCCCTATTTTTACAATATAGCAGCGGAAGCTAGTCTGGGGTATTACTTCATGGATACAACAATCATAATCATAGAAAATAACTTTAAAAGAGACGTTGTTGGAAAAATTTAGATTCCAAATTGTCCGAATGTGGTTACTGTACGTTTCTGCTACTAACCGATTGCTTCTGATTTATTTGATTTAGGTTCTGAGTAGTAGTTTTGTGAACACTAAATTTAGTTCTTCTGCTCGATATCCAACATTAAAATAGAGGATAGTTATAAAAGTAGAGTTGGCTGACGAACATGATAGTTCGTACTAAACACTGGTTTTGAAAGGTTGCACTTTGAGTTAGTGAACAATAATATTGAAATCGATCATATGCTGATTGAGCTGTTACGTTTATAGTCATCATCGTAAGGATTGGCTTGTAAAGCACGATTCCGTTAGTCCGTCTGTACGAGAAATTGTTTGGTATACCGTATGGGAATAAAACGTTGATAGTTGAGGTGACAAAGGGGGATCTCATTGAAGATTATTTCCTGATCTAAGCCGTAAAGTATGTCGATCAAAGGTTGGTCATTTGTTTTTGACACACGTACAAAGAAGAAATCGAAAGGATAAACGAATGGAAGAACTGCCTGTAATTCGTGCTTTCTGAGGTTCTTCCAGAGAGCTCCAGGACTACCACCACGAGGCAAGTAGAAGTGACGAATTGATCGAGTACCGGGGGTCCGCACCTGTTTCGCGTGCACCTGTAAAAGATTTGCACCATCTGAGACGAAAGAGCTGGCGGTACAATGCAAGTAGCTGTGTGTAGTACTGATTTATTTGTCCCGAGTTCAGTCACCGTGGGGAGCACCGTGTTTTTGTTGAAAAAGAAAGATGGATCTTTTCGGATGTGTATATATTATCGCGAGTTGAACAAGTTGACTGTCAAGAATCGTTATCCTCTTCCAAGAATTAATGATTTATTTGATCAGTTGCAAGGTTCTAGCGTGTATTCTAAGATCGATCTGCGATCAAGATATCACCAGTTACGCATTAAAGAGGAAGACATTCCGATTACTGCATTTAGAACTCAGTATGGTCACTTTGAGTTCCAAGTAATGCCGTTTGGATTGACTAATGCGCCTGCTGTGTTTATGGACTTGATGAACCGAGTATGCAAGCCATATCTTGATAAGTTCGTCATAATGTTCATCGATGATATTTTGGTTTATTCCAAGAATAAGAAAGAGCAATAGAAAGCATTTGAAGATTATTTTGGAGCTGCTGAAGAAAGAGAGATTGTACGCCAAGTTTTTGAAGTGTGATTTTTGGCTAGATTCAGTACAATTTCTGGGTCATGTGATTGATCGTAGTGGTGTTCATGTTGATCCTGCCAAGATCAAAGCCATTAAGAGTTTAGCTTTGCCGCACCCCCGCGCGCCACCCCACCCCACCCTCCCGCCGCACCAACGACCCCGAATGATGTGATGTAATTTATTGGATTGGCTTGGGGGGGGCGGAAAAATCAAGGTTTATATAAGGATTTTTCTTGATTTCTAAGCCACTGACTAAGTTGACTCAGAAAAATAAGAAATACGAGTAGGGAGAAGAAGAAGAAGCTTTTCAAACGTTGAAGCAAAAGTTGTGTAGTGCACCGATCTTAGCATTGCCCGAAGGAACGAAAGATTTCATGGTTTATTGTGACGCATCTCTTAAAGAGTAATGTATCCGTTTTTAGGAGAAAAGTTAAAAAATGTTAATAGCGTATAGCTTATAAATATTGAAGGCCATGAATAAAATTACCTACTTGATTATTTGCGGAGTCTTAAGGATGACGGTGTTTTTCGATCTTAGATTATAGGACTGAATTCATTTTGTATCTTGGTAAAACAAGTTGGTATGTTTTCTCACCTGAGTGTCTCCCACAAGATCCTATGATATATCCTGAATCAGAAAGAGTTGAACTTGAGACAACGAAGCTGGATTGAGTTGTTGAGTGATTCCGATTGTGAAATTCGGTATCATCCTGGAAAAGCGAATGTGGTGGCTGATGCCTTAAGTCAGAAGGGAAGGGATAAGCCATTGCGTGTTTGAGCTTTGATGATGATTGTTCACAATGATTTACCAAAGCAGATTCATGAAGCCCAGGAAGAAGCCATGAAGAGAAAGAATGTAAAAGCAGAAAATTTGGGGAGATTGATTATGCCGATATTTAAATTTTGCCCTGATGGAACACGTTGTTTTGGGACGATAGATTAAGAGATTTGGTTATGCATGAGTCGTATAAGTCCAAGTATTCTATCCATCCGGGATCGGATAAGATGTATCAAGATTTGAAGTTGTTGTATTGGTGGCCGAATATGAAAGCGGATATTGCCACGTATGTTAGTAAGTGTTTGACTTGTGCGAAAGTTAAGGCCGAGCATCAGAAACCGTCTGGGTTGCTGCAACAACCTGAGATTCCTGTTTGGAAGTGGGAAAGGATTACTATGGATTTTGTGAGCGGACTGCCGAGAACGCCGAGTGGGTATGATACGATTTGGGTTATTGTCGACCGACTGACCAAATCAGCTCATTTCCTGCCTATGAAGAAAACAGATAGTATGGAGAAACTCACACAACTGTACTTGAAAGTAACAAATAAAATAAAACAAATAAATTAAATGAAAAGTAAAAAAAGTAAAAAAAAAAATAAAGAAAAATAAAAAGAAATATAGTGTATGCTTGGTTACTATTTTGATCATTTCGGATCGAGATAGCCATTTTACGTCAAATTTCAGGAGATCGCTTTAGAAGGCGTTGGGGACAAATTTGGATATAGTTACCGCTTACCGCCCCAACAGATGGTTAAAGTGAAAGGAACAATCCAAAAGCTGGAAAGATTATGTTGCTGCTTGTGTTTATTGACTTTGGAAACATGTGTGGATCGCCTTTTCCATTGCCGAGTTTCTCTATAACAATAGTTTATCATGATTAAGACTTAAGGCTGCAACCATATGAAAGCTTTGTACGAAATAAAGTTAGCTCACCTGTATGCTGGAGTAGAGTATGGGGGATAGCCAACTCAACTCGTCCCATAGTTTGTTTATTTGTAGGAAAAAAAAAAAAAAAAAAAAAAAAAATCCGGCGATACGACTGAGAAGAATGTCCATATTAAGAATCTTTGTTACTGCTAATAGTCCGCCAGAAGAGTTATGCGGATAGAAGACTTAATCCACATCATATTGGGCCATTTAAGATTATAGCTAGAGTGGGTCCTCTAGCTTATACGTTAGAGTTTCCTGAAGAATTGAAGAGAATTCATAGTACTTTTCATTGTTCAAATCTTAAGAAGTGTTTAAGGCGTAATTTTATGTTATAGTTCCTATGGAAGAAATTCAACTTGAGATAAGTTTATGCATATGATTGAGGAACCATTAGAGATTTGTTGATAAAGAGTTAAAGACTTAAGTAGATTCAGATCCCTATAGTTAAAGTTCGTTGGAATTCACAAAGAGGTCCAAAGTTTACTTGGAAACGTGAGGATCAGATTAAGAAGAAGTACCCTCATCTCTTTACAAGTACGGAACAAAGCGTGAGAGATTTGGGATGAGATGAGACCTTAAAGCATGATCTTAAACTTAGCATTCTATGAATGTATTCAGTCTTGCTCGTAGTCTTGATACTTTGATCTTTATCTTGTGATAGGTAGTGAACTTCAATCATGAGCTTGTTCCACCATGCTTGACTTTCTTATGATCTTGAGCTTCTTGAGATCATCAGTCATACATCATCTTTTCATCATCTTCTAATATTTCGCCTTCTTTTGATCTTGTGACTTTTGGACCAACATGCACATACTTTTCTTTGTATTGAAAGCTATCGAACCATCTCCCTTGGAATGCTTTATCTTGAATACTTAATGACTTCAAGGAAGACGTTTAGATATCAGAGTAGCGGAATACTTGAGTAACATGTACTTGAGCTTTCATCACGTCTTTATATTTGTTGATAGAGTATGAGCATGTGGCTATGACTTCGACTCTGCCAGAATAAGGTACCACCACCATTTTATAACCTGCAATTAATGGTTAGTAATAAGCACAGTTATGGATGAATATGACTATGTCATTCGTCGTTTATAGGTAGTGATAACCTTCGGTTCCATGAGGACCGACCTGTAATCAAGTAGGTTTAATTTGGAAGAACCTCCTTGACAGGATTTCTAGCTTGAAGTATTGGATCCTCTAACACATATTGCATTAGATTCATCGTTACTTGCTTGTTCTCATTATCAGAACATCTCACAGCAGACATCACGATATGAGTGAATAAGTAAGTTACTATCTCACTAATTGGGTCGTCAATTCATAGACTAGACCAAATTGATATCCAGTTGTTACAAGTTTGATCCATATAGGTTCGCACAAGTCACCTACCGCAGTGTTGTTTGATGTTGACACTAGAAGGATTTCCATTAGTCACTATGAAATGCTAAAGAGCATCACTCTGAATGTTCTGGCAAGATCACTTTGATGATGCGTAGGACTCTTTATATGTCATTGTGCTCGCAGTGTATGAACAACAAGTGTGATGTAGATTAATGTCCTAATGAGATTTATTGATGATCTCCTTTTGGCTCTAGACTTAATAGTGCATTTTGGTTTTAGTAATCGGAGGCTGGAGCAGACTACCACCTTTTCAATATCAACTCGAAGTGAGAAAGTCAATAGAAATGTGTTTAATCTCTGTGAGTTTTGAAACAATAGTCTTTTGAGAGACCTTCAGTGGCTGGGAAGGGTTATACATTGCATCACTGGGTCTATGATGACTATCTTCAATACCAGACAACATCTAAGTGTTTCTGATAGCATATGTATTGACTCGGTTTCTGCCTAAGTGTATGGAGGGCTTCTTTCTTTACACCCTTTATCCTTACAATTCTTTTTCATTCTTCAACCCCTTCAATGCTTACCAAGACTTCATTACTAGTACCTTGTTGGGTTTGTTCTAGTGCTAGCTCTGTCTTAGTCGGCATTCTTCCCATTATCACTTTACTCCTATTTATATCATACCTAAGGACGTCTACTCTAACTAGTGGAGTGTCCTTGGGTAGATCCCTTTGGTTCTGGCTGGATTGTGGAACAAATACCTAACCTTAACCACCTTATATCTCTTTGTAACATCATCATTTGGTCGGTCTTTTGGTATTCCTATTCGTGCCATAAAACCATTTGAAAAATCGATCAAGGTGCTTGTGATATAAATCAAAACTTTTGTACCCTGATGGTTTATCATTTTTGAAAAATTGCTCCCCCTTAATATGTGCATCGATGTTCGAAAGAGTTTTAAACATATAGGAAGGAAGCTGCACTAGAGTCATTCAGATCACATTACCGACTATTTTAATCACATTTTCTCCCCTTATCAAAATGTCAAATCCGTTGATATTTTAGATATCAATTGATTAAAATAAAGCTTTCAGGGAGAAAGATGTTTTCTTATGAAGCATGTGTGTTAGGAACATTTTAATGCTTCACCTCAATTGTTGAGGGAATGATATAGTGTTGAGTACATTAATTTTGAAAGATTTTGAATTTATTAAAAAAAAATTGTACTCAACACATATATACTTATTGTTTTACAATATATATATATATATATATATATATATATATATATATATATATATATATATAAATATATATATATAATAACACACACATACATACAATGGTCACGCCAATATGCGACTTATTCAATCGCTATCATCCAATGTGCAAACAAAGATTGACACCGTCAATCTGTTCGTGTAAGCAGCCTGTAGTCTATCTCGAGTTTCCTTTCACCTACGTAGCTATCTAAACTCTTGATTATTCTTCTTTTATGCAATGTCTTTTCAAGCACCTTCAACATTGATTTTTTCCGTCTCTGATCCTTATCTGACAAGGTCTTGTTGGCATGTCTACATTATAACCCAACTTGAAGTTTTTCAGCCTATACTTTAGCTCCATCACGAACTTTCATGATCGTTGCATCTCTAACCTTGTACACTTCATCTTCTCTCATCAGACACTTCTTGCCATTCCTGCTTTCATAAACTGCCCCTGATGTGTCGTCGTGTATGTTTTATTTTAGATTATTCGAGTTTTAAATTTATATTTTGCCGACTTTACCTAAAACAACACTTTAACGAGAAGTGTACCCGGTCAGATGGAGTTTCGTGGTAAGTAGGGTGTCGATCACTAAGAGCGAGAACTAATATTTTATTTTATCAATATTTTGGTTAACTAAACTAGGTTAATTTAAACTATGTTAATTCTATTTTATGTTAAACCTATGCTAAACCTATGTTAATCATAATTCTAACGGATAAGGGGGGTTTTCAGCCTGAGAGACTGGTACATGTTTGTGGTGACTTAGATCTACTTAAGACACAATAACACACGCAAACAGACAAATACAAGATAGAAGAGAGGTCTATCCAAATATAAGAAAACTGTATTAACCATGATTAATCTAATTAGAACGTTGGTTTGTTTATTAAGTGCAATGAATACTTATCTCGAGGCGGCATATCATTCTTAGACTTAGGCGTTACTTCTTCCTAAGGCTTAGACACGTAGAATTGTGTCACAATTAAACGTATCCACATAAAGCATCTTATTTGCTGATTATAATCTATCTTAGGAGATAAAGCAATAGCGATCTTGTTAAACCCTAACTAATAGAGACTTTACCCACTTACTGCTTAATGGCAATTTATATACTCGTAGTCCACTGGCCAAGTTTTACCAATTGATTAAGAATGTACTCGTTGATCCTAAGGGTCACCTGCCGGTCCAACTAAATTCACTAATCTAAAGGCAAAGATAGGTCATTATTTGGGATCCTATTGGTCTAGATATATAAATCACTATATGGAGAGCCGTCCCGACATCTAGTTAACGTGGTCGGTATCACTAGATCCAGTTGAATGATAGGTCGCATACAAAAGCACGTAAACAAGTATAATTTGATAAACATAAACAAGAAATCAACGATAAATTAAGCATTCAAGATAAACAAACCAAACATTCAAATCTTCATAACAATGGCTAATACCCAAGGGTATTAGCCCTCAAACGTTATAATCAATACAAAAGTAATAATCCAACCAAGGTAAACTAACCGAGTTAAATGAATGATACCAAAAATCGAACGATTACTAGAGTATAGGAGATTACAAAGTGTTTCCTATGGAATTGATAGCTTTGCTTGACCTCTTCTGCTCTTCTTGTATTCTGAAAATCGACTTTTATGGTTAAGGTATCGGAAATATGATCAAGCACACTGAAAACCCATTTTTAGGTTTTCTATTTATAAGGTCTGAAATTTGGTCGATACGGCATATCGAGTGACTTGGATACGGCGTATCGGGGGTTGGATTTCTTATAGTAGGACACTATTTCGATATACTATCAAGAATTTTATCACTTTTAAATTGAATACATCTCTAAAGTTCACCTAGAACGGCTTAATTAAATTTATATCTTTGTGGTTTCTTGTGAAGTGCAGGCACAAATACACCGTATCTTCCTTGATGGATACGATGTATAGGATGTCAGAATCAGTTCTTCAAATGTCTTCGTCTAAGATCCAGAATGCGTGCCTTTTTGCAAATCTTACCGAAGTACTCCATAAAAACTGTAATTTCACAAATAAACAAACGATACAGTAACAAGTCTTGCAATAATTATACAAAATGGATTATTTACATGGGATAAATAATGCTATAAAAGTGACGTTATTTAATGTCATCAAATATCCCCCCACTTGAATCCTACTTGTTCTCAAGTAGCCTTTAGAAGTTTATGAAAATGTATCCCTAAGGATTTTTTTCCGTTAAGCATTTATTTGATCAATTACAAGTACACAACCAAACACCTCACGAAATAGGAAGATGAAAACACTCAAATCACTCAACTAATCTATGTGGTAACATGTAACTAATTCACTCAATTGCTTGGTTGTGACGAGTATTCTATCATAAGCTTGGTAAGGATACACATCTCTACCACTATAGCTAATGAGTAACAAGTTTATAGAGGTAAATTAGTTTTTGTTTTAAAGGCTTAAAGGGTTTGATCACTTTATCTAGTCTCTACCGATACCAATATTCTAGAAAAGGTGACAAAGACCATACATACACACCCATAATGATGGGATAGACACATATGACTGCATTCAAACCTTAACTCGAATAAGCTAAAGAGTAGGACTAGTAGAGTGATATAGGGTATGGATCTTCTAACTTTCACCAAAAGTAATAAACCAACAAGGTGGCTGAATCACACATACATGGTCGTAACGACGGAATAGACATGCATGATTCGATCACATCCTCATTCGAGTAAAACCTAAGGTTAATCATTAGGAAAGGGAAATAAATTGTTGTTAAATAAAAATTCATGAAACAAATAGATTAAGTCCAAACAGAAAAGGTACAAGTTGCTAGATACTTTTTCTCGGCCGTTACCATGATAAAAAACAACAACCTAAGTTGGCGTTCCCCGTAACGGTCAACTCCCAATCATCCCATACTTTACATACTTTTACAAGACAAGTGGCGATATCTACCACTTTATACAAAACTTTACATCGTTGATTTATAACCACGTATCAAGGAATAATCGATCCTTTAAATAATTCCATCAGTTTAAGCTTTAACGAACCGACTATCTTCAAACTTTCCTCCTATTTTTTTGTTGCAATTTTCTAATTTTTTTGATTTTTTTAACATTTACATACTACGAATCTCGGTGTAATTTCACTATCTTCACGATCATAATAACTCCGGATAATTTCTTCCATGATTCTTCATTCTTCGAACATACCAATAATTATGATGGTAGTAAAAATACATGAGTTTTGACTACTTACATTCCCATTGCAATGTGCAAATTTTCCAATCATACCAGAGATAGAAAATGACACAAGACATAGGAAATACATACTTTACACTTTAAGCAACTAGAAACTAATAAATGGACTTAATCTAACAGGGTAAGCTAAGGTGTAAGGTGTAACGAAACAAATAGTTAGTGTTATCCTAAAGGATTGGCTCTACAGGTTTTTCTAGGGGTACCTTACTCTTAAAATAAGAGTAAACAAAGGGTATATACGGGGGTTAACTAACCAGTGTAGTTAGTTAATAAAACAACATATAAAGGCTTTTTGGGTGTAATCTTAGAAATTTACCAATTTAAACAAGTTACTCCATCTAAATCCGTAGTACTCATTATTGTGGTCTCGAATAGATATACCAAGCCAAGTTATAAATTCTACAACATCACCGGCACACTCATATTTTTGTGGGATTTGGGTAAACATTTGGAAACGGATAAGACTGAATCCTCACAATATCTAATGAGGGTTATATGTGCAGGTTATGTGACCGGTAATTTCACAAAAGTATGCTTAAAATAATTAAATTTGAGCATAATTTAAGCATTTTAATAGAAAAAATAGGACAAGTAACGTTCTAATTCTCATCCCCTCACTTAAATTATACAACGTCCTCATTGTATAGATAAAACATTAAAAACGGGAAATTAAAAGAATTAGAACGAGAAACTCCCTTGATGTTTTGCTCGGTAGATTCTTCATTGTTGATTTCATGAGCAAGAATTCTAGATTATTGATATTTCACCAAATTTGTCGATTTCTTTTCCAGCGAGGTCCTGTGTAAAATATAGGAAAAACATGCAAAATCCTATCTCGGGTATCCTATGATTAATAAAAATAAAAAAAATAAATTGTACAGGCCTTCAATACGTCGTATCCAAAAACCAGGATACTACGTATAGAAAGACCTATAAAAAGTATCAATACGAGTCAGTCTGCCAAATACGCCGTATCACGTGCATGAATACGCCGTATAGACAGATCTGACGATAAAGTTTTAAATGCAGAAAAATAAAAGACTGATAACGTCCAGACATTCAATACGCCGTATGGTATGGAGCGGATACGCCGTATTGATGTCTGGGAAGACAAACTCGATAAAAATAAATAAAAACTGTCCGGGTTGTCTCCTGGGAAGCACTTTTCTTTTAGCTAGTCTTTAAGTTAGACTTTTTCTTCTTCCTTCTACTTCATCTCATGCGCGCTTATGTGCCCGTGTGAGAGCCATTCTTCCATCTTCGCATCTCGAATATATTCGGGTCCTAAGTTCAAGACCCCCTTGTAGAATCTTTTGAGATTTTGGTACGGATGCGAGATTTTGGTAAGTCACGTTATCATTACCATTGTGGATAGTGATTAACCCATCAAACCTTCTTGCTTCCATACATGAAGCTTTGTAGAATGGTTCTCCAAAAATGACATCTCCCATGTCTTGATCTCGGTAGCCATCCATATTTTCCACTACTGCAAATTGAGTTACAACAAAAAAAAATCGACAAATATAGGTACATTCATAAAAGCTCCAACTGCGTTCTTTCCTTTGTATTAAACTTAGTCCTTTATTATAGAATTGTAGAACTCTCTAGACATTACATTAACGGACAAAAGTGGGAAAAAATTAGCATTATTTACATGTTCAAAACCTATTATGCATGAAAATCTTAAGTTGTAGGCACAATCAATATGTATCTTCCGGTCAAAGTTACAAAAACTAGGATTTTCATTAAAACTTTCATTATTCATAGTCTTGATTATGTCAATCATGGGTTCATCAATTACCTCACCTTCCTCAATGGTGGGCATCAAATCATCAACTTGATCTCTCTTAAGTTATAATGGTACATTAAGATCGTTTAATTCGATGTAATCTCCATATAAAGGGTCTAGCAATCTATTTAACACCAACGTCTCTCCCATTAGCCTAGCTTCTAAATCAAGTTCCATATGTTCTCTCAAACTTAACATGTAGACCCTCTTAATCAAACTACTAGTAGGTTTCACACTTTTAAAAATAATTTTCTCATCCCCTACCCTCAAAGTAATCTTTCTTTTGAACACATCAATCTTAGCGTAAGGGCAGTATGACAAAATGGTCTTCACGAGGATCAAGGCACTTTGACAATCCTCGAAGCATATCTAGTATTATGAAGTCTACGGGGAAACAAAATTACTAATCCCTACTAATACATTCTTAGCTATTCCCTTTGGGTGTTTCACTGTTTTGTTTGCTAATTCAACTGTTAACTTAGTGTGAGCTAATTCACCTAAACCTAGATTGAGGTAGGTCGAAAGAGGCATGACACTTACACTAGCTCCTAAGTCAGCGAGAGCATTCTCAAAACAAACATTATTAATACAGCAAGTTAAAGTGAAACTTCCTGGGTCTTTCTCTTTTCGAGGTAGGGAGTCATTGACACGTGTAGCTCCATAAGAGTGAGCGTCCAAGCATTGTAATCCATACGATCCCTTCTTCTCATCATAGTAATAATTATCCAAACGACTTGGAAATGGAATAGTCGTTCGTCTTGACTCGAACATCAGCTTACTATTCTATTGGGCCGATACGGTGTATTGGGATAACCCGATACGGCGTATCGGTGTCATATCAACTTCAATAGTAGTCCAGATCGACTTGACATGATCCTTTGGGTTTGTTTCAGTAGTGCTAGGTAGGCTTCCAAATACTCTTTCATGTAGTACCTTGCTCATTTACCCGATTTGAATCTTCAAAGTTTTAATCGAAGCTCTTTGGTTCTTGATGGCAGCGTCAGTAGAAGCTCGAATTTTTTTGATCAAGTTGGAGTTTTCTTCATGTCTCTTTTTTGATTCACTCATAAACTTGCTTAGTGATTCTTTCATTGATTATCTGCGTTATTGATACGAAGGATTCATATTATTTCTTTGATAGAATCCCAAAGCTGCTGCTCTATATTGCCCTCCCTGTTAGAAGGGTGCACCAAACTGAGTATAATAAGCTTCTTTAAGGGTTTTACCTTCTTGTTTAAGTGGAAAGTCTTTGGTGTAGTGGGGTCTTTTACATAGCTCACATCTCACTTGAGCAGCATAAACCTTTTCATTCACCTTTTTTATTTCTCTTCCAAGATTATTGAGTTGTGCTTGAATTGCAGCCAATCCATCAGAAGTTTCAGTACTTCTCGTCCTAGATGTTCTATTATGCCATTTTTGAGAATATTCTGCCATCTCTTGGATGGCTACTTTTGCATCAGCAACTATCTTAGTTGGTATGACATCTTTTGCATCAAGAATTTATCTAGTTGGAACATCCAATCCCTTGTAAAACAAGATCACCTCCTGCATTTTCTTCAAGTAGTGTTGAGGGAACTTCATCAAGAGTTCTTTAAATCTCTCCCATGCTTGGTAAAGGGTTTTATCGGGTTCTTGCTGAAAGTTGTTGATCTCCTCCATTTTCTTTGCAGTTCGAGCAGATGGGCAATACTTGCTTAGAAATTTTGTCTTTAGATCTTCCCAAGTTTTAATCGAACCAGACGGTTTGTTTCTTAGCAAATGACTCGCGGCTCCAGTTAGGGACATAGGGAAGTCTCAAAGCATTATTTGATCTTGAGTAATATTAGGAACATGGAATAAGTCAATAATCTCTAGAACTTTCTCTATGTGTTCGTTCGCATCTTCATGATCCGAACCGCTGAAGGTGTTGTCTCGAAGTTCTTTAAGAAATTGGCCTTTTAGTTCAAAGTGATCTTTGTCATCGATCTTAGGCCTAGCAATGCCCGATCCATAGCCAGCTCGAGTTTTGCTCATGTATTATTCCATGGTTTTGGCCATTATTTCTGCAACTTCTTCCTTGGAATTCTCTTCTAGATCAGAAAATAGATTGTATTTAGGTGATCTTGATTCGTCAAGACTTAGTGTCTTGAAAAGCTTCCTAGATGATCGAAATTCTCGTTCAGGATCCTTGAAAGGCGTTAATAGTTCCTTAGTTGAACTCCTTGTCATGCACTACCTGAAACAGAGGATAAACAATCAGTAGGATAGGCTCGAAAGAGAGAAAACAAAAAAATACAAAAATCGAATGCGAAAAATTAGGTTCTGTTACTGTATCAGATGATTGATACGCCGTATTCAATTGATCTGAATACGCCGTATCAATCTATTGAATGGATACACTGTATTGGTAAAGAAAGCTAGATACGCCGTATTCAATTAAAGTGGATACGCCGTATTAGGTTATCAACCAGAACAGTGTATAGAAAACAATTAAAACAAACAAAACAATCACACAAATAAAACAAGCAATCAATTAAAAACAAATATACATAATTTTACACTAATTAATCTAAATTACACTAATCCTAAAGGTTAAGTTAATTTAATGTTAAAAACCAAAATATTAAATAAAAGTCAAGATTAAAATTTCACTCCCGGCAGCGGCGCCAAAAACTTGATTGTGTTGTTGTGTAAGGTTTAATTTAGAGTATTCAAGTTTTAAATTTATTTTTTGCCGACTTTACCTCAAACAACACTTTAACGGGCAGTGTACCCGATCAGATGGAGTTTCGTGGTAAGTAGGTTGTCAATCACTAAGAGCGAGAACTAATCTTTTATTTTATCCATATTTTGGTTAACTAAACTAAGTTAATTTAAACTATTTTATTTCTATTCTATGTTAAACCTATGCTAAGCCTATGTTAATCCTAATTCTAACAGATAGGGGGGTTTCAGCCTGAGAGACTAACATAGGTTTGTGGTAACTTAGATCAATTAAGAGACAATACACACGCAAGCAGACAGACAAAAGATAAAAGAGCGGTATAGCCAAATATAAGAAAACTGTATTAACCATGATTAATCCAATTA
>BQNB010112259.1:0-17927 GCA_026074375.1 Tanacetum coccineum
GAAAACGTATTAACCATGTTTAATCTAATAGAATGTAGAAATTTGTTTATGTGTGCAATGATTGTATTACTTCGTTGGTTTTATATCATTCCTAAGTTTAGGTGGGTCTTCTCCATAGACTCTAGGTTTGATTTTAGTTAATCCTGTCACAATTAACCTAAACTCGCATAAAGCATACACCGCTGATTATAATCTATCTAGGAGACAACATTGGTGAATATTGAAACCTAGCTCATCGAGGCTTTACCCACTTATGTCTAATTGTTATATATATGCTAGTAGTCCAAGGTCTGAATTGTTTATCCAAGGAGACATAATGTTAGTTGTAATCCTAAGTCACTACTTAGTCTACCACTCACTTAACCAACACAACGATATGGGCATAGATTTGTAGTCCTATAATTCTAGAGTCACAAAAATAACTTGTATGTAGATCTATCCCAGACTCTTGCCTACGCCATGCATTCTAGATCTAGTTAAATGATTATTTAAACACATAATCGAACTATAAACGAATATGAAGTGATAAACATAATCAACACGCACCGAATAAGTAAACAATCAATATAAACAAACCAAACATTAAATTATCATAAACATGGCTAATACATAAAGATATTAGCCCATAGTCATTGTAACAATACACAGTATTATAGACGAACGATTAATATAAACAAAATGTTATGCTAACTGAACGCTTATAGCGGAGTATAGAGATTACAAGAGTTTTCCTATTGACTTGAGGCACTTGCAGGACCTTCTTAGCTTCTAAAATCGTTTGTAGATCGTACTTGGTGGTCCTTGCATACTAAAAACCGAGTTTTATGTTTTCTATTTATAGGCTCTGAAAATAGATCGATACGTAGTATTTGAGGGATCCGATATAACGTGTTAGGGTAACTTGGCGTGGGCTCCACGATTATTTTATTATGGAATATTCATTGACTACCACATAATATGGCGTATAGGGGCTTCTAGATACGGCGTATTGGATGGAAATCGTGCTTCTCTTGATAGTTGACCAAAGTATCATATACGGCGTATCCCATGATATGGATACGGTGTATTCTTCAAAGTCAGGCAATAGTCTTGATCTTGTCTAAGTCATGAGAAATAGCGTATCCGTATAGAATGATACATTGTATTCTTTAGATTTAGTAAACTTTCTCAAACTTCATTATTTATGATCCAAAACACGTTCTTTTATCCATCTTTTGCCAAATGCTCGATAATAACTGAGATTTACACAAATAAGCGATTAATTATCAAATCATATATAAAACAATACAAAACGAGCAATATTAATGGGATAAATGATGCCAATAATGTGACATTATTTGATGTTATCAAATATCCCCCCACTTGAATCCTACTTGTCCTCAAGTAGACTTTAGAATTATCTTATAAAAATGTATCCCAAACGAAAAACATGATACTATATAATAGACGTATTTGATGTCATCAAATATCAGCACTTCCCCCCCCCCCCCCCACCCTTTTTTCCCCCCCCACCCCCCCCCCCCCCCCCCATTTTTTTTTTGAATCCTACTTGTTCTAGTAGGAAAAGGTAGAATATTTTTATGAAAATGTATCCCAAACAAATGTCTAGGATTTTCCTTTAAGCATTTCTTATTCAATTACTAGCGCACAACCAAACGCCTCACGAAATAAGAAAATGAAATCACTCAAATCACTCAACTAATCTATGTGATAACATTTATTAATTCGCTCAATTGCTCGGTCGTGACAAGTATTCTATCATAAGCTTGAAAAGGATACACATCTCTACCACTAAAGCTAAGGAGTAACCAGTCTAAAAAGGTAAATTAGGTGAATATGATAAGGCTTTAGTGTTGATCATTCTTTTTAATCTCTATCGATACCAATATTCCAAAAAAGGCGATAAAATCATAAATGCACGCCCAAATCCATGATCACGACACTTGTGATTGCTCACTCCTTAACTCGAATAAGCTAAAGAATAGGATTAAGTAATATTTTCCAACAGTTATACACCAACAAGGGCGACAAAACCACACATGCACATCCAAATCCATGGATGAGACACATGTGATTGCTAACTCCCTTATTCGAGCAAACCAAAGGTTAAGATGAAGAATGATATACGGTAGGAATTCAGCATGGGAAACATATATAATTGGTGTAAAAATAAAATAACAAAACAGATAGATTAAGTCCAACCAATAAACAAAAATGTTGCTAGTTACTTTTCCGACCACAACCTTGAAAAAGACACAAATCATAGAATAACTCACGCTTTAACACGAAAACATACGCTTAGTTTGGTAGACACGAATTAGACTCAAAGGTGCTTTAATCATCCATAATAACAAAACTAGTTGGCTTTCTCGTAACAACCAACTCCCAATCATCCATAATATAGTACAACAATAGTTGAGATATCTGCCACTTGATACAAAAAATACTTAGCTGGTTTATATTGCGACCAACTTCAAAATAATATACAACAAAACTTTACATCATTGGTTTATAGCACGTACCAATGAATAATCGATCATCTCATAAATAAATAAAATCGGTTAAGTTTAGACAAACCGATTATCTCTTAATCCTCACTTTTTTTCTCTCTTACATTTTTTTGTATTTTTTTATTTTTTTATTTTTTTTCAACATAACTAGAAAACGAATAAAGGTGTATAATTTCACCGCTTCACGATCATAATAAATCCGGATAATATATCTATAACCCTCATGTCTCAGAAATAAAAATAATGGTGAAAGTAGTAAACATACAAAAAATAAAAATAACTACTTTTACATTCTCATTGCAATATGCAATTTCTGACCTAACCAAAGATAAGAAATACGCACACGAACACAGGAAATACATACTTTTACACAAAAGCAACTAGCAACCAACCAAGGACTTAATCTATTAGGGTAGGCTAAGGTGTAAAGGTGTAACGAAACATATTTAGTGGTGTAAGAAACGAAAGGAATGGCTCAGAAAGTTTTTCTAGGGGTATCTTACTCTAAAGTTAAGAGTAAACAAAAGGGTTTTATACGAGGGTTAACTAACCAATGAAGTTAGTTAATAGCACATAACATATGTAAATGGAATAGGCTTTCTGGATTAATCTTAGAAATTTACTAATCTGGATAAGTTACTCCAAAATACTTATTATTGTGGTTTCGAATAGTATACCAAGCCAATTTATAAAGTTTACTACAGTCACCGGCACACTCATATATTTGTGGAATTTTTGGGTAAAACGGAATAGGCTTAATCCTCACAATATGGAAATAAGGGTTATGTGTGTGGGTCGTACAACTAATAATCTCTCAAAACATGCTAAGTTTTTTAATAAATTAAGCATATTATTATGAAAATAAGGACAAGTAATATTCAAATTCTCCCCTCCCCCCTCTACTTGAGATATACAACACCCACATTGTATTAATATAACATGAAAAACAGGGAAAAAAAATTAGAACAAGAATTCCCCTGGGATTTGCTCGGTATAATCATCCATGATTAGTATATGAGCAATTATGTGTGTTTTTAATTGGCACCCCTCCTCCCTCCAACTGGGAGATATACCAATCCCATGGTTCGGTTTAATTATTAAAATTAAAAATACTTGAAATTAAAGAAGTTGGTAGTTTGAACGAAAAAATAAAGTCCCCTGAGGATTTTGCTCGGTTATTTGTGCCTCCCCATGGTTAATTTGAATTAATGTGGAAAGGCAAGCATACGTTTTGTGGGCGGTGGAGGTGGTGGTTGGTGTGTTAGTTAAGCCTTTTACTGAAATACCAAATCTATACATGACCTAAAAAAAACAAGAAATACCAGAGGAAAAGGGAAATTACCAGAATATATAACTCCATACCACCACCTGTTAGTTAGTTAAATCAATTTGCGCTGTTTGATGATAAGAAAAATTCAGAGCAATAGCAATGGGTATATTTGAATATAAACGTTGTTTAGAATATGATAAACAAATAAACGGATAAATTTGTAAAGGGAGGTTCGATAGCCTGTTATCCATTGAGGTTGGATATGTGTATTTATTGTAACCTGAAAGGAAAAAATAATAAAACCAAAAAATAAACCAAATAAACGGGTCTAGGGGTCAAATTTAGCTTTTTGTAATTATGATATACGCCCGCTTTATTTATTCGACCAGTCTGATAAATAAAGTTCAACTAGTACGGGATAAAGAAATAAATAAACGTCTAGGTTATTTAATACGCCGTATTATCCATTGGGAGTTTTTTGTTGGATAACGTATCAAAGATAATGGGTAGACCGACTTTATACGGAATAAGTGAAATTACATTCCGGGTTGTCTCCAGAGCACAGCACTATTGTTTTTGTTTTTGTGGACACAAAAGTCTTTAAAGTTAGACTACCTTCAGCTTCCAAGTCATCCTGATAAAACTAATTAGAGTCGACAAGGGATGCCAAAAAAAAATTGACGGCATAATAAATATTAAAATTTGATGACACCGTCCTTTAAAAATTTCCCCAATTATGATATTAATGCATAATTTTAATGATAAAAAGTTTCTAAGTGCGAAAATGTTTTTAATTAGTTGATGACTTCTTGTTTCCAAAGATTATTTGACACATGTGGAATAGGTTATCAACATTTGGTTTTTGTTTTCATTATGAAATGGTTAACAAATATATTCCCCTGAAGATGCTTATAACTTATTTTACCTATCTCATCGTTTTATCTAATTTTAAATTATCGATTAGAAAAATTTCATAAGGAAAATAGATTTTTCCAATACCTGGTTATTCGTTATTCTATTTTTTATATATATTTTACCATGAAGTGGAGAATAAACGAAACTCAATAAAGACCTAAAACATAATTAAAAATGGCAAATATATTGTTTGTTTTTTAGTGTTTGAGCATATGCAGGTACGATATCAAGGGAAATGGACAAAATAAAGGGACAAAACCAGTCAAAACCGATGCGAGAACGGAATCGGGAAAGTGCGCAAGGTAAATAAGTCTCACGGGATTTTTGTCCTCGAATTCTTCACTATGGGCCAGCCCGGTTACCCATTGATTGGGCCGGGCCAAGCCTTTTTATATATTTTGGCCATATTTTAAGCTCAAAATCTTGTTAACATGAATTAAAAAAAAAGAAAAAAAAATTGTCACTGGCATCCCTTAGCTCACTATGAGCATTTGTAATTAATCAAATTATGTAAACTCACATGTACGGCGCACTCATTTGGAGAAGGAGGAAGAATTGAGATGAAGAAAGTTCTAACGCTGCACCAGGAAATAAATAAAAGATAATTAACGTGATGGCGCACTCATATTTGAAGATCTAGTAAATGAAGCCTGCCACTGTTATTGTTCCTTGGTATATTTAGATTAATTGTGTTTCTTTAGTGAGGCGATTGGACGAATAAGAAACTACGGTTGAGATGATATGCGCGTAGCTTAAGCGGATGAAAATATGAAATATGATAAAAGTCTCGTGGAGCCTCAAACAACCAAATAGCGGTCTTTGATCATGGAAAATGTAAAACATCATCCGTTGTATGTGAACATGGATAATTTGCCAAATGATTGGCTCATCAAGTGCTCAATGATTGGAAAATATTTACAACTTCAACCCCTCCTCAACTTGGCTATAAAATGAACCCACTCCTCTCATTTTGAGTGGTTAGATTTTAGGATTAGTTAGTAGTTTTTTTTAGTTCTTTCTAGTTTATTGTCTAGTTTTTTAATGTCTTTTAGCTAATTTCAAATCTTGTAAACACTTTTTATTAAGCTTTTGTTATTGAATCTTTTTAGTTTATTGAGGTTATTTTGTAAAAGAGATTGTGGCTTATTGATATAAAGATGGAGTTGTTTCGCTTATTCGTATGGCTTATTTTTGCATCTTTCATTTTTTTGTTCGATTAGCTTGTTGGATACTCGAGATTTAGATTGTTTGGTCGTGAGATTAATTTCTTATTTGTTTCATTTTGTTCGAGCAATTATAGATGTTAGGATGGCTACTGTTTCGGTAGAGTTTAAATTGCTTAGATCTCATTAGGTGTGATAAATATCATTTAAAACTGTGTATTTGAAAATTTCTCGTTCTTTCCAGCTTGAAAAATGGATTTCGTTTTTTATATCTTAATTTAGTTTAGGCTTATTAGTTAAAACTTTAGCCTGTTATCTTTAAATGGGTATTGAGAAATTTCTTAAATTAGAAAGCAAATTTGGGCCTTGATTGTATTAGTTCTTTAGTTTAGGCTTCATTTGTTTGTAGAAAATTAGACATGATTTGAATGGTTGCGTTTGATAAATCACTGGACCTCATTTGTGATTTTGGGCTTGCGAGCTACGTTTGATATTAAGTGAATTGAGCTAGTAATATTAACTGTTTGTCATTAACAATTTTCATGTTTTATTTTTATTTTTGTTTTTTGTTTTGTACCGGTCTACTCATGAGGCGCGGAGCTTAAGGGTTTATTTAGCTAGACCGACTTTGATTAGTTGTTTTAGTTAAATAAATCGGGTGGTATTCGTTTAATTGCGGGTCTCCAATTCGGTTCATTTTCTATTCCTTTTTCAATTAATTAGTGTAGCTTTATTTTATTGTTTTTTTATTTTATGTTTGCCTATTTGATTTATGCCATGCTTAGTGTAGCTTTATTTTTAAAATGTTTAGTTTTTATTTCATTATGAGTAGTGAGTAGATTTAGTAGTGCTTGTTAAGTGATTAGTGATTTGGAATTTAGGTGCGGGTTTAAAAAGATTTAAAAAATATTTAGTCATAAGTTTTGTCTTTTCGATTTACATTCTTGTCATTTATTTTTAAGCATTTCATTTTACTTGTCATTTTAATTCGTTAAACCTAAGCCCGCACTTAATGAACATTTCACGTCACTTAGCAAGCATTTTAGTCATTTATATTTTTAGATCATTTTTAGTATAATCTTGTAGTTTTTAAAACTTAGAATTAATATTAGTTTAAAACCAAAAGTTTAGCTTTCCTTTTATATGCTTTCCTTTTTAGTAGATTTAGAAAACCAAAACAACAACTTTTATGCCAATCAAAGCTCGAAGTACAACTGAACGTAGATTTTCCTTTTCATCTCTCGTCGAGGATGGAGGGAAACGACCCGGAAGGTTTTTGAGATATCGCTTTGGTTAAAAGTGAATTTCTAGAACCCGACGGAAATACTATACTATACTATTAAATATATCATAAGAAAATAAATCATTATTAATACTCAAGATGTTGAATTTTTCTTTTTTAGAAAATCGTTTCTTTATAGCTTTTTTTCGGATATAGCATTGTATTTTCCATCATCGTATTCGGACAATGAAGTTTCAATTTTCCAATTTACTCCGTCCACATGCTGAGAACTCAATGCATCATCATAAACTATATTTTGTTTCAAAAAATCCGAGGTAGTCAATATCTCCAAAATAGTTGATCTTTCCATACTTAGCAGTTTCTCAGATATATACTTGATCATTTTTAAGAGTTTTCTCAGTTTTATACTGAATATATTCTTCCATAGTCATATCTGGGTTGTACATTTCCTATAAAAAATTGCTAGGAACACAGATAAAATGGTCAGATAGATAGATAAAAATTATAGAAAAAAGATGATAAAACTAATGTTGTATCATACAATTGATACATCGTATTCAGTAAACTGAATACGTCGTATTGATGTTTGATGTTGAATATGCTCTATATAATTTAAGAAGTGGATACGCCATATCCAATACGGCGTATTCAGTATTTGACCAAAAGAGAAATAGCAATAATTAATAATGCAGAAAAACATACAAACACACAAATACGTAAAATAATACATATGCAGTATAATACACTAACACAAACTAAGCTAAGAACACTAAACCTAATCTAAAATACAAATAAACAAGTATTAAACAAATTCACTCCCTAGCAACGGTTGTAACACCCCCAAAATGGGTCGCAGCGGAATATGGATTGGAGAGTGTTACTTCATAGATCAACAACATGAGATATGAGAATGACCTCTATATGAGTCGTTTAAAATTGATACATTGGATTAAATAGACTTGTTTGTTACAATAGCCCGAAGCTTAAATAGTTCATCCATGGGTTCATCCACTACACAAAAGGGTTTCATTTTTTAGTGTACATAAACCTTAAAGCTTGGAACTTTATTCTTTATCTATCTTTAGTATTAGCTGTTGTACTATGAAAAAACTTTAAAAAAAAACATCATAGATTTTCAATCTTTTATAAGTTTTTTTTATGTTCGAAAGTTTTTCGTGTTCAAGAATCTTGATTCAAATTTTTTTTATATTAAAAACACTTTAAAGTTTGTATTTTTATGACTTATACTAGGTGTTAGGATAGTTAGTTGTACAAGAATAATCAAACGAATAAGGTCAAAAAATTGTGTCTTCTATAGTGATTTTGAAAACGTTTGAATCTGACTGTTTATACGCCTTAGAGGGGCGATTTATAAGCTTTTCAGAGACGGCGTTTTATCGCTTTTCAGATCCGGCGATTTTATAAGCTTTATAGAGACGGCGATTTTACGTTTTCACGATCTGGAGGTTTATACGCTTTTTAGAGACGGCTTTATACGCTTTTCATATCGGGCGATTTATACTGTCTTTTGTTCCGGTGATTTATACGTACTCCACAATACGGCGATTTATACATCTGGTTAGGAGCCGATTGTATACCGGCTTGTTTATATGATGGTGATTTTATTCGCCTGTCTAATGGGGTGATTTATACGCAGTAGATAAGGGCGTGATTTATACGCGTTTAAAGGGCGTGATTTTACAACTTTGCCCTAAGGAGATTTATCCACATTTCCTAAGGAGATTTCTACAAGTTGATAAGCTAGAGAATTTATACACTTTTCCTAAGGTGATTTATACCATTCAACTTGAGAGATTTACAACATTCAAAGTTAAATCAAACCACAATCTCAATCAATTTATAAAACTTAAGATCCGATATCCATTCACAACATCAAAATGTCAAATACCAATACCAATTTGTAAACTCAAACATCAAATGCTCTTCACAATGCAATCATGGAAGCAGGTGGTAAAGATCGTCCACCAATGTTAGCACCTGGTAATTATGTTCAGTGGAAATCCAGAATCAAAAGATACATCAACACAAAACCTAACAATGAACTCATCCATTATTGTCTCCAGAATCCACCCTACAAGTTCAAATGGACTGAGAAGACTGTTCCAGTTGCAAAAGGTAGTTCAGAAACTTCTATAGGAGGGTACATGGAGAACTATAAGAATGTGTCATAAGACATAAGGAACCAATTGGATGCTGAAGTTGAAGTTGTTCAGATAATTCTCACAGGGGTAGATAATGATATCTACTCCACAATTGATGCTTGTCCAAATGCATGTGAGATGTGGAAAGCAATTGAAAGGTTGAAATAGGGTGAATCAATCAATGTTCAAGATCTTGAAACCAATTTATATTGGGAGTTTGGAAAATTCACATCACGGGATGATGAATCACTTGAATCGTATTACTTAAGGTTTTACAAGATAATGAATGAGCTTGTCAGAAATCAGTGTGATGTTACCAATCATCAAGTGACTGTTCAGTTCTTACTTCAATTACAACCAGAATGGCAAAGGTTTGTGACACTTGTTAAGAAAAGTCAAGAATTAAAGACTGTCTCCTACCATAAACTTTATAACATCCTAAAGCAACACCAGAATGAAGTCAACGAGTTAAGAGCTTAAAGACTAGCACGTACTGCTAATCCACTTGCACTTGTTGCTCAACAACAACCAACTTACCATCCTCAAAACCATCCTACTCACTACACTTATAATTCTTTAACCAGATCACAACAAGCTGCTACCAGAAGCAGAGGAAAAGCAATTGTCAACTCTCCTCCACCCATTTATGATCAAGAATCTGACATGGTTACTGAAGATGATGCATTGTCAAAGGAGAAGGAGATTGATAAACTCATAGCTTTAATTTCTCTATCATTCAAGAAAATCTATAAACCTACCAACAACAACCTCAGAACTTCATCAAACACTAGTAAAGCACATCAGGATAATATTCTAAGAATTAACAGAGGAACTGGGTATGATAATCAGAGGGTAGTTATTGTTGTTGGGGCTAGAGAGAATGTAGGTACACAGGTGGTGCATCAGTCTGGGATTGAGTGTTATAATTGCAAGTAATATGGTCATGTAGCAAGGGAATGTCAAAAACCGAAATGGGCAAAGGATGCAGCTTATCACAAGGAGAAAATGCTATTGTGTAAGCAAGAGGAAGCTGGATTTCAATTAAAAGCAAAGCAAGTTGATTGGAGGGATGACACTGATGATGAACATGAAGATTAGGAATTGGAAGCACATTATCTGTACACGACACATATTCAAGAGGTTACTCTAGATGTTGCTGAAAATTCTGGACCTATCTTTGAGTTGAGCCATTGCAAAAGGTACAAAACAATAATGATAACTATAATGTGTTTGCCAATGAAAGAGAACATCTTGAGCAACCTGAATCTGTTAATGACACATATCTGGAGGAACAAGGTGAGACTAACATCACTATTGATTCATTGGATATGAGTACTAATGGAGAAATGGTTGATTAAGATGATGATGATCTTGCCAAAGAACGTGATTTGCTTGCTTCTTTAATTGAGAAACTAAAATGTGAAATTGATGACAACAAAAACCGTAACAAATTTATGGAATCATCAAACAAGACTTTAATTGATAAATTAAAAGGTGAAATTGAGGATTTCAAAACCAAAAATAAAAGTTTAGAATCATCAAATAACCATTTCAAAGAAGCAAACAATGAACTGTCAAAGACTAATCAATTGATGTTCAAAGACCTTAAGTAGTTCTAAGCTGAACTTGATAGGTATCATGATGTGAATTATGCGTCATAGATGGAAATTAATTATGCAAAAGCTAAAGGAGATTTAATGTCATACAAAATGGAATCTCAAAAGTCACTTAATGAACATACTCGAAAGATAAATGATTTAAATCAAATGATTTCAGAAATGAAAAATGAGCTTGTTGCACATCAAGAAACCATCTCCATAATGTCACAAGAAAAAGAGGCTCATAATAAGTTTTACAAAACTCGCGAAGACAAATAAATTGAAAAGGTCATTGCTTTAGAAAACAAAGTCAAGGTTTTGGATGATATTATATATAAAATGGTCAATCAATTCAAACAATGAACATGCTTAATCATAATTATAAAAAGAGCTTTGTTAAAGCTGAGTACCTCAAGAAAGCTCAAAGAGCGAATCCTCGTCTGTACGATGTAGGTTGCTATAATGATAATCTTGCTTTAATGTTAGCTCCTGAATCTGATGAAACGATTCGTCTTGCCCAAGAAAGTCGATCAAAATTAAGCGATTTAATCAAACCTTTTGATTATAAAAACTTGAATAATCTTTATGATTTGTTCGTTCCACAACGTGAAAAGTCGTCTGAACAGAGATATTTTTCAGAAAGGTAAAAAATGAGTCATACACCCTGTCAAGAAGGAAAATTCAAAAGAGTCTTTTAATAAA
Source organism: Tanacetum coccineum (assembly GCA_026074375.1). Classification (NCBI taxonomy): domain Eukaryota; kingdom Viridiplantae; phylum Streptophyta; class Magnoliopsida; order Asterales; family Asteraceae; genus Tanacetum; species Tanacetum coccineum. The sequence continues at coordinate 11,564 of BQNB010112259.1, forward strand.
CAAACAACTTTGTTAGAAAAATAGATGGATGAATCCATTTCGTGGGATCAAATGTGTAAAAGCTCTAAAGAACTTTTCAAAATTAAAAGTAGTGTTGACACGATTTTTGATGGAGTGGAACGTTGCAAACAAACAATCGCTAAAAGAACATATTTTGGTCACATAGATCCATTCATTCAAAATACAATCGAAGGAACTTTTTGTCCCCAAATTCGAAAAATCAATGTTGATTTAGAAAAATTTCACTTGTGTTTGAAAGAAGAAATGGTTGCTAATTTGAGATACTTTAATTCTCTTGAACATGAAGTAGACTCTCTCAAATCTCAACTGGAAACTCAAAAAATACAATTTTTGAATGAAATCAACCGACTTTCCAGGGAATATTATTATGCTGATCACATGAATGCTATACTTGGTGTATATACAACCCTTGATGAATTCACTGACTTACACTGTGATTATGTGGACCAAGTTGTCAAATGTGAACATCTTGAAAAAGAGCTTTCAAAAAGAACGGACAATGTCAATAACAAATCTTTCAATAAATTGTCAAAAATATTTTTTGAACTTAAACAACATTCAATTAATCTTGAACTCGCTTTACAGCAAAATCAGGAACAACTTAATAATGACAAAGTTTGAAAACAAAAAGAATCAAAATCATTTCAAGAATTAAATGTCAAATATTTTGAAATTCAAGATGTGAAAGCTCAATTACAAGACAAAGACATTGCAATAATGAGTTAAAGAAACTAATTGAAAAGATGAAAGGAAAATGTGTAGAAACTAAGTTTGAAAAACCATCGGTTATTCGACAACCGAATGCTTTTAAAAGTCAAAGACAATCAGTTTTAGGTAAACCGGCTACTTTTTCAGATTCTCTTGCAAAGACAAATTTTTCAAAGTCAAAGTCAGTTACCACAAATAATGTGTCCAATGATTTTTCAAATCCAGTCACTACACAGATTTTATCACAGAATGTGAAGTTAATTTTAAAGAACACAATTGTGATTGCTCTAGAAATTTGGCCAACCCATCATTCCTAAGCTTGTATTGTGATATCCAATACACTACAATTGGTATCAGAGCCCATGATTAGATAGATTGTGTGTGCGTTTTCTTGGTTAGTTTAGATCAAAAGTTTGGTTTTTGAAGGTTTATGGTCTTTTTCTTGACACTCTTTGATTCTCACATTTGTGATGTTAAAGTTAGTGTTTTTATAGTTGTTATAACCTTCTAGGATCAAGTTGTACAAAAGAAACCAAGCAAAAACGTTCAAAAGGGTGATTTTTAGGTGTTTTTAGGTGAAAAAGTTCGTATTTTTCTTCACTGCGTTTTGCCTCTCTAAGACATTCTTGGTTGCGTTTTGCCTCAAATAGTACACTGCGTTTTGTCATTTTGTATAGTACAACAGTACTGCGTTTTGTCGTATTTGGGGTTGCGTTTTGGTCACTGCGTTTTGGTTATTGAAGGTTGCGTTTTGCCTACTTGAAGACCTCACTGCGTTTTGCTTGAAGATCTCACTGCGTTTTGCTTCAAGACCTCACTGCGTTTTGCTTCAAGACCTCACTGCGTTTTGCTTCAAGACATCCATTGCGTTTTGCTTGAAGACCTCACTGCGTTTTGCTTGAAGACCTCACTGCGTTTTGCTTCAAGACCTCATTGCGTTTTGCTTCAAGCTATCACTGCGTTTTGCTTCAATATCACTGCGTTTTGCTCAAGACCTCCATTGCGTTTTGCTTGAAGACCATATTGCGTTTTGATAAAAAGTTACTCTGGCAAAATTTCATTCTTCACTGCGTTTTGTCTAGGCTTCTTCACTGCGTTTTGCCTAAGTTTCATTATCTTCATTACGTTAACTTATTTCAACCAAACCAAATCACAATCAAACAACATATCACCTAATCCAACAAACAATCATCACTTTTAACATACAATCACTAATCATTGTACCGATCCAAAGTTTATCATAATACAAGTAATCAACCATGTCCAGTAATTCAGATGATATTCAAGCGGCCGGTTCCGATACCCGCCCTCCTATGCTCGATAGGACTGATTACGAATCATGGTCACAACGAATCCGATTGTACTGTAGGGGAAAGGAAAATGGATTGCAAATTCTTCAGTCGATTGATCAAGGACCATTTGAGCTTGGAACCACAAGGGATGCACTCGGAACTACCCCTGAGGGAGGTGTCCTTCTTGGACCAGAAAGGCCTCGTACATATGAGGATCTCAGTGACACGGAGAAGAAACGATACGATGCAGATGTCCGTGCCACCAATATTGTGCTTCAAGGACTACCCAAAGATATCTACAAGCTCATCAATCACAACATTGAAGCAAAAGCAATTTGGGACAACGTCAAAATGCTTCTGGCTGGTTCTGAACTCACAAAAGAAGATAGAGAATCTCAGTTGTACGATGAGTTTGAGAGGTTCAAGATGCTTCCAGGTGAAAATATCAATGAGTACTATGTTCGCTTTCACAAGCTGGTCAACGACATGAGGAATATCAGAATGACAATGCCTAACATTCAACTGAACTCCAAGTTACATCTGATGAATCTAAACTTTGGCATAGAAGGCTAGGTCACTAAATTTAAAACCCATGAATAAACATGGTAAGAAATCTTGTAAGAGTTTGTTTACCTTCCAAATTTTTGAAAATGATCAAACATTGTGTTGCTGTCAAAAAGGGATAGCATCAAGAGCCTCCTTTAGAGTCCAAAACATAGACCTCCAATCAGTCTTCCTTTACATTTGTTGCATATGGACTTGTTTGGTCCAACATTTGTAAAAAGTCTTATGAAGAAAATGTATTGCCTAGTTGTCACAGATGATTTCAGTAGGTTTACATGGGTTTTCTTTCTAGCTACTAAGGATGAGACTAGTGGCATTCTTAAGTCCTTTATAACTAGGATAGAAAATCTAGTAGATCACAAGGTTAAGGTGATTAGATGTGATAATAGGACTGAGTTCAAAAACAAAGAGATGAATCAGTTTTGTGAGATGAAGGGTATTTTGAGACAATATAGTGTAGCTAGAACTCCTTAACAAAATGGAGTTGCTGAGAGGAGAAATAGGACACTAATTAAGGCTGCTAGGACTATGCTAGCTGATTCTAAGTTGCCAACTACTTTTTGGGCAGAAGCAGTTAATACTGCTTGTTATGTGCAAAATAGAGTGTTAGTAGTTAAGCCTCATAACAAGACCCCCTATGAACTTTTTCATGGTAGAACACCAACTTTAAGTTTTATGAGACCATTTGGGTGTCCTGTTACCATTCTTAATACCATAGATCACTTAGGCAAATTTGATGGTAAGGCTGATGAAGGTTTCTTTGTTGGATACTCTTTGAATAGTAAAGCCTTTAGAGTATTCAATAGTAGAACAAGGATAGTGGAAGAAAACTTGCATATTAGGTTTAGTGAGAGTACACCTAATGTTGTAGGTAGTGGACCAGATTGGCTATTTGATATTAATGCACTAACAAGAACAATGAATTATGAGCCAATTGTTGTAGGTACAAAAGCAAGTAATAATGCAGGTCAAGCTAGAAAGGAGGCAGAACCTGTCAAAAATTACATTTTGCTACCATTATGGCCTGCTGATCCACCATATTCCCAAGATCCAAAGAGTTCTCAAGATGATGAATCTAAACCTTCTAGTGATGATGGAAAGAAGGTTGATGAAAATTCAAGAAAAGATAGTGAAGATATTGATCAAGAGAAAGAAGATAATGTTAATAGCACTAACAATGTTAATGCTGCTAGCATAAATGAAGTTAATATTGTTGGTGGAAAAACAAGCATTAAACTTCCACTTGATCTAAATATGCCTGAATTGGTATATTATAGCATATTTGACGATGATGAAGATGTTGGTGCAGAGGCTGACATGCATAATTTAGATACAACAATCCAAGTCAGTCCTATTCCAACTACAAGAATTCATAAAGATCATCCTCTTGATCAAGTGATTGGAGATTTGCAATCAGCTACACAAACAAGAAGGATGTCAAAGAGTTTGGAGGAACATTGGTTTGTTAGTACTATTCAACAAAGAACAAACCATAAAGATATTCAAAACTACTTGTTTGCTTGATTTTTATCACAGGAACAACCCAAAAAGGTAATTCATGCATTGAAGGATCCAAGCTGGATAGAGGCTATGCAGGAAGAGCTTCTACAATTCAAGTTACAAGAAGTTTGAACTTTAGTGGATTTACCAAATGGAAAAAGGGCTACAGGCACTAAATGGGTTTTCAGGAATAAAAAGGATGAAAGAGGAATTGTGATAAGAAATAAAGCAAGATTGGTGCTCAAGGTACACACCAGTAAGAAGGGGATTTGTACTAAGAGAAGTCCTTTGCCCTTGTGTTCTAGAATTGAAGCAATTAGGCTATTTTAGCTTATACCTCATATAAAAGATTTTGTGGTGTATCAAATGGATGTAAAAAGTACATATTCTCTATGGAATATGAAGGAAGTATTTGTGTATAATCAATCACCAGGATTTAAAGATCCAGACTTTCCTGATAGAGTATACAAAGTTGAAAAAGCATTGTATGGACTACATCAAGCTACCTAGATCTGGAATGAAACTTGGCAACATATCTGTTGGACATGAGTTACAAAAGAGGGAAAATCAACAAACCTTATTCATCAAAAAGGTCAAAAGGTGATTTTGCCTATCCAATGTTTTTATGTAGATATATCATCTTTTAGATTCAACAAAGAAAGAGCTATGCAATGCATTTGAGAAGTTGATGCATGAAAAGTTTCCAGAGAAACACCTATGGGAGAACTTACATTCTTCTTAGGATTACAAGTACAGCAGAAAAAGGATGGAATATTTATTAGTCAAGATAAATATGTTGGTGAAATTTTAAAGAAATTTGGGTTTACAGAAGTCAAGACTGCAAGCACACCAATAGAAACTCAAAAGCCTATGCTCAAGGATGAAGATGGTGAAGAAGTGGATGTTTATATGTATAGGTCAATGATTGGTTCATTGATGTATCTTACATCTTCAAGACCTGTATTATTGTTTGCAGTGTGGTGCCAGTGCAAGTTACCAAGTCCAGTCAAAAGGTTACACTTCTTCATAGTTGTAAAAAAGGATTTATTTTAGGTACTTAAAAGTTCAACCAAAATTGGGCCTTTGTAACCAAAAGATATCTCCTTTTTAATTGTTACATACACTGATCAGTGATTATGCTAGAGCAAAGCTGATAAAGGAAATCTACAACAAAGAGGTTGTCAATTGTCATGTATAGTAGATTATACCATTGCATTGCAAGAAACAGACCATTGGGTTACTAATGTTCCACAACAGAAGCTGAATATGTGTGGCTGCTTAAAGTTGTTATTGGACAAGTGCTTTGGATTCAGAATCAACTACTTGATTATGGGTATAATTTTATGCATACCAAGATCTTTATTGACAATAACAGTACTATTTTGAATAATTTAAAATCATGTTTTTTCAATGTCAAAAAACAAAGCATATAAAATTAGACATCACTTATATATAGATTGCAAATGAAAAGAAATTGATTCAAATTGGTTTAAAATCCATACTGACAAAATGTTGCAGTATTTGCTTACAAAAGCTTTTGATGTAAGTAGATTTCAATATTTGATTGCTAGTATTGGAATGTTAAATCTCTAAAATCTTTTATCTCTTTATGTTTTTGTAAAGTTTTGTATGAATTAGTACTGTTATTCAAGACATTAAAAGTTTCTGCTGCTAAGTATAATTAGAACGGCTGAGTTTATGCTGTTAGTTATCCTTAATACTGTTGGTATAATTAATATTTTGAAAATTGTGAAAATGCTATGGCTTGTGTTTTCTTGGTTTTTGGACTACCATTTTGCAGGAAAAGCAAAGAAAAGTGTTAAATTGATAATGAAAGAGAGCTGTGTAAAAACAGACAGAGTTATTTGGTGAGAAAAAGAATTGAGAGAGCTGGTGAGAATAAAAACAAAAAGAGAGCTGTGTAAAAACAGACAGAGTGATTTGGTGAGAAAAAGAATTAGAAGTGGTGAGTTGAAAAAAACAGAAAGAGAGTTGAATATATTAAAAACAAACAAAGTATTTAGAATGAAATTAGAGTTAATGCTGGTGACTCAAAGTTAATGCTGCTAGGCATAAACTTACTACTACTGGTGAAAGTTAATGCTGCTAGGCATAAACTTACTACTGCTGGTGAAAGTTAATGCTGCTAGGCATAAACTTACTACTGCTGGTGAAAGTTAATGCTTCTAGGCATAAACTTACTACTGCTGGTGAAAGTTAATGCTGCTAGGCATAAACTTACTACTGCTGGTGATGGTTAATGCTGTTGAGGGTATTTT
>BQNB010112260.1:0-22188 GCA_026074375.1 Tanacetum coccineum
AAAAAATAAATGAGCATGAGAATCACTTTGAGTGTTACAGAGAGAGCACCGAAGCAGGTTCAAGTCGGTATTAATACCAACACTAATTTTTTATTTTTTTTTGGTTTTTCAATGATTTATTCACAATGATTTTAACGGACAATGAGATACGACAACTTCAACCAAATAATCTACTTATTTCACGGTAGCTCTCAAAAAGATAAACGCACAGGTGAGCGGAGGAGTAGGAATAGCGCGAAGCTTATTTCTCCTTTCGGGTCGTAGTTCCTCGGAACAACCCTCCTTATACCCACTTTTTAGTTTGTTAATCAAATCGAGGTGAGCCGTACGTCGTAAGAGACACAAATGGCAAGTTTTTGAATCTTTTGTTCGATTTGGGAACCAACAAGTTCACCGAAATTTATTATGATAATACCTTAGTGAAAGTATTATATGATTGATGATTTTTATTTCTTGATTAAGAAATGTTTTTATATTTTTGGTTTTTCTTGTTTTATAAATATATACTAAAAAAGAAATGAAAAATATTTTTGTATTTTTATAAAAATAAAAGATATATTTACAAATTCAAACACAATATTTCAAATGTTACGAAAAACGTTTCACAGCCTCCCTGGCAACGGCGCCAAAAATTGATTCGCGAAATCTATTTCCTTTTTATATATAAATAAATATAAATTAATATAAATATATAACAAGGATCACAATCCACAAAATCAATGAAACCGGAAGTAGTATAGAATATTTTTGGGTCGTTAAGTCCCAACGAGGCTTGAATGGAAAATCGAATGACGAATTGATAATTGATGCTTGAATGGGATAATGATTTGATTGATTAAAATGCACAAGCAATTAATGAAAACCTAACAACAAAAACTATTAAAGATTTAAACCTAAAATGAGATGGGAATGTAAAAGCGCGAGCTAGAAAAACTACATTAACACAAATTAAACCCTAAGGTAATAAAAATGTTAAACTGCTAAGCAGTTTGAGCTCAAATAAGCTAATGGAAAATGGAACAGACAAGTTAGGCACTAAACCTAATAAGCAAATGCAAACAAAGATAAGCAAGGCAAAAAAGCTAGAACAGGCCTAGACAAATCTAATAAGCTAAACTAACCCTAAATAAGCAAATTCAATAAGCAATTAAGCTAAATTTAAGCAAGAGAAACTCAGCAGTACTAACTTAGAGTTAGTACTGCTAGCTTTAAGTTTAGTACTGTTGGCTTTAATAAAACACAATGAAATAAAAAATAAGCAAATAAGCTAAAACATATATTTAACTAACCCTAATAAGCACTCAGGCATAAGAATAAGCAACTAGAATAAACTAGAAAGGCAAATAAGATAAAAACTGAAAACTGATAGACTCTTAAAATTACTTTGAAAAGGCGAATAAACTTAAATAAGCTCTACTAAATACAGTAACGAAAATGTTCTTAATCTACTCTAAAAAGCTAAGCAAATCTTAAATAAGCAGAAACAATAAGCTAATAAGCAAAAATGAACTAACAGTATTAACAGTATTAACTACCAGTACTAACCTGGAGTTAGTACTGCTAGCTTTGAGTTAGTACTGCTAGCTTTAAAATCCCAAAAGAGAACTAGCAGTACTAATTATGGATTAGTACTGCTTGTTTCGAACACCCCTTAAAGTTTTCACAAATCATTTTTCTTTTTTCTTTTTTCTTTTTATTTTAAGCTGATTAAAAACAGATTATCAAATAACAAAATAAGACACTTATAAGCAGATTTCAATCAAGAATAAGCACTTAAATAAGCTGAATCAATCTAACAGTATTAACTCATAACTAACAGTACTAACTAAGAAATTTGCACAAATCACTTTTAAACTAACAACTAAGCAAGATAAGCACTAAACATCATGATAAAGCATAAATAAGCAAATATAGGTAACAAATAAGCACTATAAGCAGTTCTATAGTAAATAAGAAAAATAAGAAAAAGAGAGACTTACAACTCCCTTGCTCAAAACAGGGTTAAACAAAGAGTCTACAAGCTCTAGCTTGTATAAAACAAGCTAGTGAGAGTCCATAAGCCCATCCAGAACTGGCTTATCATCCATAAGCTGTGGTATATTTGAGTGTGGAATTTTTTTTTGAGACTATTACTTAAATCTAGTATTATGAGTTAGAGACAAAGACTTATATGGATTTTAGAAACATAAAACATATTAAGTAAAGCATATAACAGGCGAAAACAAGATTCAAATTTGACCAAAAACTTCCAAATTTTGCATTAAGACGAAAATTAAAGTTACAAGACTTGGAAGAGTAAAATTGCATAAAAATAAGCTAAAATTTAACTAAGAAATCGATCCACGTTCTTGGGTTACAATGGCCCTATTTATACTTAAAAACTTCATCCTTGGGTCTTTCCACTTGTGCTTTCTTCTGTGGTTTCTTTGTAGAGACACAAACTCAAGTGTGCTGTTGTGTGAGGTGATTCTATAACAAAATCTCACTCAGCCAATCAATCTTCTTGTGCTTCTTTTTTAGAGTCTATCTAGCCATCGAAAATTACTATAAAGAATGGTGAGGAATTGCGCAACATGCAATGTATCAAGCTGGGGGGAGAGTAGTGTAAGGAGAGGGGAAGAGTTTTATCCTCTGAATTATTCATGGTTGCAGATAAAAGGGGAGAAAAACCCGTGATTTTCTTTGTTTTGTTGGGCGGGAAAAAAAAATATGGGGGTATTTTTTTTGGGTAGTTGGCAGTTTTTGGTCACTATTCCATATATCCTCCTTGCAACGTTTTGTCCTTGTGATAATACCAGGATTTGAGGGTATTGAGGGTTTGGCAAAAATGCCCCTTCAACCTATACATAACCAATTGCAAAATATCGTCCCCTTATGATACAACTTTAGGGCATTGGCGGAACTATTCCCCAAAAGTTGTAACCTCACCTAATTTGGCAATTTTCAACCTTGTCTTTTTATTCTTGTAATACAACTTAAGGTTTGGCAATTTTAGTCCCTCAAGTTGTATTTTCTTCACTTGGTTGACTTTTGACTTTGTCGGGGTTGACTTTCTGACTTTGACTGACTTTGGCTTCGATTTGACTTTGTCTTTTCCATTCCGTGCTTGGTTTTGTCCGTTTTTGCTTGCTTTATCGTCCTTTTCTTGAATATCCATTTTCTGCACAATACAAATGCAAAATATACAAATACAATGTATTTTTGGTACGTTTTTAGTCATTTAAGCCCGTTTTTAATGGAAAAGGGGATGTGTAATTAAACACATACGACACCTCATCAGTATGCAAGTAGTGTATGTACATGAAAAGTTTTAAGTGATGCAATGTTTGAGAAAACGGTTATAGTCCAGGTAAAAATATATGGCCTGGTTCTATAACCTTGGCTCTAGATACCAGTATGTAACATCCCCAAAATATGTTGCAACGAAATAGTAATTGGGGGCATTACTTCATAATACAATAGCACAAGGTATAAGAGAACGCCCTCTAATAAGTTATAACATTTGTCCCAATAATTTGCATCAAAATAAAAGACTTAAATTAGTACAACGAGGAATGATAGTTTGTATGCATAAAGAAACCCATGAATATATTCTTGAAAAGTTTAAACTTCAATGCACATCAAGAACGTCAAGTAGCTTATTCACCTGAGAAATAAATGCTTAAAAGTGTCAACATAAAGTTGGTGAGTTCATAGGTTTATGTATGTATAAATGTAGGACCACAAGAGTTCAATGTGTGAATTAATGTATCCCATACAAAATCACAAAATGTAATTACGATTGCACTAAGCTCATGACACTGAAGCTACAACTATGTATGTGTGCATATTTATGCAATAATGTACCCGTGTAGATGTTCAACCCGCAACATCTAAAATCCAATATGGTATACGTCTGTTAGTTCGGTCGTCCGAAGCTAGTAAGCATGACTTACCCGAACGGGGATGTCAATCCCAAATAGATCTATTTATAACACACGCGCTTACACCAAGTAATTAACAATTCATGATACTGGGCATAATGGGTTATCGCTACTTAGGCAACTCGTAATATGTTTAAAAGAGTACTTGCGTCCAAATGTAAAACAAGGCATGTATCTCACCCTGAGATTTGTAAAGTGTTGTTAAACAAGTAAAGTGGGGGCTATGAAATCACCTCAATTGATGCGATTGATTTTTAGATAAATCAACTAGGAATGTCGTCGCAAAGGACCCGTATGCAACCTATTTAATTATAGGTCGATTTAGAATAACGTATGTAAATATAAAACAATGCATTATATTTTACCTTGTTATATCACCACCTAATAGTTTTAGACTTAGCTTATAAATAAAAATAATGAGTTCGTTAAGTTTAGCACTTTTATTATTTTTATAACGACAATATATATATATAGCCTAGTTAATTTATAATATAATATTTATAAAGTTTAAAGCGCGTATAAATATTATATAAGTAATGCTATATTATTTCCTAAGGTTTTTACAGTCCAAATGGACCCGAAAATGTCCGAAAACACTGTTTTACTATTCATGTCAGGAACATACATTGGTAAAAAGTGTGCAGGAATTTTCATGTCATTTTTCAAAAAATAGTCCAAGTTTGATTAAGAATGACTCTTTCGTTTTACACTTTCGGGCTTCAAAACTCGCAATACCTTACCAAAAAATCATTCTGAGTAAGTTTCTAGTTTTATACTTAAGCCGATTCGGACTAGAAAGGGGTCAAAATTACAAAAACCATGTCTGCCAGATTATTTAAAAAACTGCATTTGCCGGTATTGTTTCAAATCTTGTTTTGACCATAACTTCTTCGTTTTAAATCCATTTTTTGAGTTCTTCATATGCCTCATCGTTTAGCTACCGCTTATCACCCTCAAACAAGCGGTCAAGTGGAGGTGTCCAATCGAGGTTTAAAAAACGTATTCTAGAAAGGACGGTTAGGAGGAAACAGTATGGCCTCAATGGTCCGACAAACTAGACGACGCTTTGTGGGCATTTCGTACTGCTTTTAAGACACCAATTGGTTGTACGCCTTACAAGTTAGTGTACGGAAAGTCTTGCCATTTACCTATCGAGTTAGAGCATAAAGCATATTGGGCTTTGAAACATGCTAACTTCGATCTTAAAACCACGGGTGATCACCGGAAGCTTCAACTTAATGAACTTAATGAGCTTCGTGATCAAGCTTACGAGAATTCTTTGATTTATAAAGAGAGGACGAAGAAGCTTCACGACTCAAAGATCAAAAACCGCATTTTCAATGTTTTTGACGCTGAGTTTTACTCTTCAACTCTCGTCTTATGATATTCTCAAGAAAGCTTAAAACTCGATGGGTCAGGGACCTATTCGCCATTTCACCAAAGTCTTTCTCTATACGGAAACATTAAGTTATCTTTAACCGATGGTCTGAACTTTAAGGTGAATGTTCATCGTGTGAAGCATTACTTCGAAGGGGACTTACCACCTAAGGCAATCCAAGATCTCCACACTCTTTCCAAGGACGAATGAATTTGGGGTTCGAGTCAAGCTATGTGACTCGGTTACCAAAAATAAAGCGCTTCGTGGAAGGCACCCCATGATTATCCTTCTATCTTCTTTTTCTTTGTGATGTGAGGAGGCTTGTACACTTCCGATTCTTGTTGTTGTTGTTTGTACTTGTGATTGTTTGCAGATTACCCAAAATTTTCCTTCGATTATAATTCTTAACTTTTTTTGCTCATTGTTCTCACGTACCTCCGTTTTTTCCTCAACCAAAAATTCAAAAATAATGAAAAAATTTTTTTAAAAAAATTTTCAAAAATAAAATAAGTGTTTTGTCACAATTTTGACTTTCCTCCTAGGTAGAATAAGAGTAGATTTTGACCCGATCGAGCGTGTTGAGCTCTAGCTTGTTCCTTAACTTTTAGGCTAAGCGTTCGCGAAAATTTGCGAAGAACGAAAAATGATAGAGTTAAGTATGAGTGGTGACTCGCCAAAACTTACTCCTTAAAACTTATCTATATATGATATAAACACAACAAGGATCAGAATCACGCGAGACCAAGTAAACCGGAAGCAGTATAGAGTGTTCCCGGGTCGTTATGTCCCAACGAGGCTAGAGATGGAAAATCGCAAGACGATTGAAGATTTATGTTTGAAAATGACAAGGATGTGATTGGGAATTTGTGTTTGAATGTCACAAGGAATGATTGGGCACTAAAACTGATAAAAATAAACAAAAGCACATAAAAATAGCAAAGAGAAAAAAAAAACTGGAACAAAATCAAAAGCTAGAAATGGCAAAACACTTGAAACTTTTACACTAAGGCACAAATAAGCTCAAATAAACTTAAGACAAATTAAATAAGCTAAACTATTTCTAAAATAAGCCTACAAAAAGCAATTAAGCAAAATTAAGCAAGATAATAAACATACAGTTCTCTACAAACTAGGTACTAACAGTATTAACTACCAGTACTAACTTGGAGTTAGTACTGCTAGCTTTGAGTTAGTACTGTTAGCCTAATTTAGTACTGCTAGGCTAATAAAACACAAAGAGACAATTAATGAGCAAACAAGCTAAAACAGAAGTTTAACTACCCAAAATAAGCACTTAAGCATAAGGATAAGCAAACAGAATAGATTATAATGATAAATAAGCTAGAAAACTAAAACTGATGAACACTTGAAAATATTTTGAAAAGGAGAATAAGCTTAAATAAGCTTACTCCTAAAGACAGTAAAGGAAAATGGTTTAATCTACTCTAAAAAGCTAAAGAAATCTTTAATAAGCAGAAATAATAAGCTGATAAGCTAAAATGAACTACCAGTATTAACTAAAATAACTACCAGTATTAACTTTAAGTTAGTACTGCTAGTGTTGAGTTAGTACTGTTCCTAAAATGAACTAGCAGTACTAACTACAGGTTAGTACTGTTAGTTGAAAATAGCCTTTAAAAATCATTTTTCTTTCAAACTAATTAAAAACAGATTATCAAATAACAAAGTAAACACTTATATCAAAACAAATAATTAATCAATAATAAGCTCTTAAATAAGCATGGAATTGGTCTAGTAGTAATTAACTTAAACACCGAACAGTTTTATCAAATGAACTAACAGTTCTGCAATAAATAAGTAAAGTAAGAAAAAGAGAGACTTACAACACTGCTCAAAAAACAGGGCTAAATCAACTATATTACAAGCTCTAACTTGTAGAAAACAAGTTAGTAAGAGTCCATAAGCCCATCCAGAACTGGCTTATCATCCATACAATAAGCTGTGGTATATTTGGGAGTGATTGGTATGATTTTCTCTTTACTACTTAACTTTTTAGATTTACTTGATTAAGGCAGCTTATAAATAAGCTGTATTGAGAACTTTAATGAAACACAAAATAACAATTTGAATTAAGAAACTTAACACTGGTATTGATTTAAAAACTTCAAACTTGCATTAATTTTGAAAGTGTTACAAAGCAGTGAAATAAAAGCTGTAAATAACTGAAAATAAGCTAAGTTATTAAAACTAAAAACTAGATTAAAACTAAGATGCCTCAAAGGCTTACAAAAAGCTCTATTTATAGCCGAAGTCTTGGACTTGCAGCTTGTGCTTCTTTGTAGAGATAAAAACAAGTGTGCTTGTTGTGTGAGGAGAGTCTAAAGCAAATCCCAGCCTTTGATTTCTTTTGAGCTTCTTTGGAGACAATCTCAACCATCGAAATGCTTTGGGAATGGAGAGGGATTGCCAACATGGCATTTATACAACTGGGGGGGGGGTTTGCTAGGGGGGAGAATATGATTTTGGTAGAGGGTGAGGAGTGGTTTTGCAGGGGAGAAGGTATGGGGCGACATACAAGTTGTAACTGGGATTTGGGGCGGGAAAGAAGACTTTTTGGGGGAGTAGGCAGTTTGGTCCCCTAAAGTCTTATAACTTAATTGTATCTCTTGACCAGGTGCGCAAGAGTTTTGGCCCTTTGTTGTCTTTTTTCTTTTGTGATTCACTTGAAGGTTTGGAGGTTTTTAAGCCCCTCAAGTTGTATTTTCTTCACTTGGCTTGACTTTTGACTTTGTTCTTTCCATTCCGTGCTTGGATTTGTTGGCTTTTTGTTCCTTTTCTTGAATATCCGTCTTCCTGCACAATACAAATATTCAAACATTACAAGTACAATGTATTTTTGGCATTTTTGTAGTCATTTAAGTCCGCTTTAATATGGAAAATGGTATGAGTAATTAAACACATATCAAGTGGGAAGCTAAAAAGGATAGCTTGGAAATCTTAAGGCTCATGTATGTTTTATTTTGTGACTTTTCTCCATAAGCTCTTAACCGGATTAATATCACGTGCTGTTTTTGGAAATTAAACTTAAATCAGCAATTTTTATGTAATATATAGCAAAAATTTTAGACCTTAGTTCAAACTTATACTTTAATTTTTCAAAAAGAAATCTTTTTAAAATATATTTAATATATATTATAATATTTATATATATGACGATGATGATGATAATAAATAATAGATATAAAAACTGTGGGCTGATAAAAAGTTTATCTACCTTCTTGCAGGTCTCACAACCCGTGTGGTAGTCTTCTAAAGAAAGCCAATAGTAAGATAAAAATACTGGCGGATAAAGTTTGCTGCATATTGCCGTGACTTCACAAACCGATGTTGCAGCCTTCTAAAAGGTCGAGGGTTACAATTGCATAAATGTTTAATATTATGTTTAAATTAATAAATAGATTTCTTTTTATTAAATTCAAATATGCTTTTGAACTTTGACTATTCTAGTTTTAAAAGCTGTGCATATACGGGAAACCTGAGAGTTTTTGAAACCTTAGGTCCGTGAGTCCCGATACTAGTCTCTTTGGGGTGTCAAAAGCCTGGTCACTTAGCCGCAAGGTTGGGATGTGCCGAGACGAAAGTCGCTACATGGGATGATTTCACCTTCAAAACTCATGCTTCTTTGGGTGGGAGACGTGATGCATTGTATTTGGTTAAAATGTTAATCCATGGTTGAAATTCAAATACGCACATATAACTTAAGATATAGTAAAATGTCGGGTGTACAAAATGTCAAAAGTTGCAAATCATGAGTAGTGTAGCTTCTTTACTGATATTTAGATGTGATTTAGTTTTTTAAGCTTGGTTGGAGACAAGTAAAAAAGTCGTACGGGGACGATGAATTTATCACTTTTTGGGGAATTCTCGGGATCGAATGCATCTTGTTCTATGATCCGTACAGATTATGGGAATAAACGAAGTAGTAGATATTCTAAAGTCTACTAAAAAAATGGAAAAAGGTTTTTTGAAAAAATGGGAAAATGGGGTGTTTAATAACTTGTGATTCTAAACTATCTCCACAAACGTCTTTGCTACTTTTCAAAAATTTAGTTTGGGGAAGTTTTGAGGTATTTGGTTTTAAAGCATATAATATTGCATGAGGACACGCAATCACTTAGTTTGGGGAATTTTGATATGTGAGAATACACATATCATTTGTATACCTAAAATAGCCCTTTAATGATGGAAATGTGGCATCAAAATCTTGTATATTGCTTGTTTTGTCTTTGTGATTGTGGGTGTAGTTACAGATAATGCAAAATCACAAGGAAAGCGGCCAAAAACGGACTATACGACGGACACTATGCAGACTGGATAGGAGTGCACAAGAGCCAGGAATTTGATAGCAAGAAGGGTCAAAAAGTCAACTCTTGGTCAACCATGGTCAACATTTGGTCAACTCATAAAGGACAAAATTCTAAAAAATACCAAATCAGTCCTAAATGTTAAACACTAATTACCAAAAGTCCATTAACCCTAACGACACGTTATTCTTATTGTATACGGATAACGGTCATTACTTTATAAACACACACTTATAACCAAAGCCTAAAACTCCCGGCCCCCAATCCCATTTCTATTTAACCGGGCACCAAAGTCAACCCCAGACATGAGGTCAAACAAAGATTTAAAAGAAAGAAAAGGCGCGGGAATTTCGTTTTTATGTTCTTCGTCGTTCTACGTTTAACCCTATTAAATCAAGGGTAATGGCAAATTGACAGCGTGGATTATTAATTAAGCATCAAAGCAGTGACTTGATGGGCAAAAAGGAAACGTCATTCAAGCTCCTTATTGGTCCAATCCCACAAAGAGTAGCACACGGCTAATGGGAAGAAACACACCAATCAATGAAATTTGCACTAAAACATGTGCAAAAGAAGCATAGAGGTCTGACACACGGAATGCCATGTTGGCAATCCGTGTGCTCACTCATTTAATCCAACGATCTAATGATGAGAGAAGAATCAAGGGCCAAGATGATGGATACAAGGAGCGGGCAAGACTCCTAGAAGCTTCATTCTCAGGCTATAAATAGCCCCTCACACTCACACACAAAAAAACTTTTAATCTTAGTTTTTTTTACTTTTTAATTTAGCTGAATTGTAATTTTCTGTTTTTTTTTAACTTTAGCTTATGTAATTTGCTTTCAGTTAATAAAATCATCTTTACTTTTACATAAACTGTTTTTACTATTAAGCTTTTACAAATTTAAATGTTCATGTTACTGTTTCATAAGCTTCTCACAAGCTCATCATAAGCTCTCTGAGTCTATAAGCTTAGATTGAGCTCAAATTAGTCATCTAATCTACTCAAAACATTAATAATCGCTTACTTACTTTGCTTATTTGGATGTTGAGCCTTGGATTGATAAGCTTACAGGGAAAGAGCTTATAGGGATATTTACTAGCTTATCACTAATGTCTAAGTAGAGCTTGAAGAAGCTCTTTGAGCAAATCAAGCCTTTGTTTAGCTAAGGCTTTTGTAAGTCTTCTTTAAATTTCAAGTCTCTTAGCTTAATAATTGTATTTGCTTATTTTCAGCTTACTACTTGCTTATTAGTGCTTAAACCTGTCTTACTGTGCTTATTAAATATGTTTAGTTTAAACGACTTTTGTGTCGTTCTTGTATATATCTTGTGCTATTGATCTTGAAGTAACATGCCCCGGATCCTTATTCCGCTGCGACCCATTTTGGGGGTGTTACAGACGTCGTCAATGACTTGAAAACATGGGGTGTTATACCTAATATAAGCTCTGCATTATCTGGTATTTGAGTTTCTAGTCTTAATTCTTAAACTTATTAGCTTAAAAACGGTTTTGATCAATTTAAAGGGGTGTTTGGCTAAAGGCAGTACTAACATAAGTTAGTACTGTCTATGTCATTTAGTCTTTTAAATTGATTTGAAATCTCTTTTTGAGATTTATAAAGCTTGGATTTAAGGTTTTTTATAGATAAAACAAAGTTTTGATCAAGCTTAAGTGTAGGTTATTTAAATCTGTGTTAATTAGATCAGGTGTTTAGGGACTTTGAGCATAATTTGTTTCTAGCTTGTTTTGACAATCAATTTGCTCTTGTTTAAGTGTTTAATTAGTGTAGAATTCAAGTCTTAAGGTCTGCATCAATTAGTTTTAAGAATTGGTCACTTTTGTGGTTAAATGCATCAACATAGTAAAACAGACAAATAGTCATTTTCAAGCTGAAAATTCAGCAAACAAAAGTAGTTGTTAGCTTTTGATTTTCATAGCTCAAGTAGTTTGTAGGCCATATTATATAGGTTAGAACTTAATTTTGTTTAAAAAGCTTATTTGAATATCTGTTTTTGATCTGCACTTTAGCTCTTTGTCTTTTCATTTAAAAAACCAAAAATAAGGTAAAACTGCATAAGCAACTTTTTCATTAAGCATTTTCTTTAAGCATTTGATTTTCAAAATGATTTTTAAAAGCTGTTTCATGTAGCTTTTTGGTTAAGGTTTAAGGTAGTATAAGCTAGAAATCTATAAGGATCTGTTTGCATAGTTAAAAATAAGCCCAAAGTAGCTAAGTTGTCTGTTTGGTTTTTAGTTTTTCACTAAGTGCTTATTTTGAATCCTCAGCTTATGGCTTGCTTCTTTATGCTTATTTCCAGGTTAGAATAGTTTATTAAGTTTAGGATTAAGTTAGTTTGAGCTTATCTTAGTTTGCCCTTAGCTTATTAAGTCATATAGTGGAAGC
The DNA here is from genome assembly GCA_026074375.1 of Tanacetum coccineum. Classification (NCBI taxonomy): domain Eukaryota; kingdom Viridiplantae; phylum Streptophyta; class Magnoliopsida; order Asterales; family Asteraceae; genus Tanacetum; species Tanacetum coccineum. The sequence goes on from BQNB010112260.1 coordinate 12,034, forward strand.
AGCTTTAAGATTAAAGCTAGCAGTACTAACTCTAAGTTAGTACTGCTGTGCTTATTTGAGCTCATTCTTGCCCGTATTATTTGCTCATTTCTTTTCATATTAGCTTATTAGGTTAGGTTTAGTTTAGAAGTTGCTTATTTTGCTAGGTCATAGCTTATTTTAGCCTCTTAGTTGCTTAAGTTTTCATAAAAGTTCAAAAAGAAATTTTATATAATCTGTTAGATTTTCAGCTGATTTCTAGCTTATTTAGAGAGTTTCAAAAATAGTTGCTTTTATTAAAATTGATAGTTTTCAGCTTTTCTACAATTTTGCTTTTTAGGTTTTTGCAAAATAAAAAAAAGGGAAGAAGGGAAATCGTGGGTGAGCAAGGCTCGAACCCACGACCTCAACCTTCCTCAACCCTTTTATAAACCTCACTACACACACACTCAACCAACGTGCCCTGGGGTCTTTTTCATTCTTTCTTTGCAATATTAATTTCTTATACACATTTTAGGCATTTAAGTATAATAAGCTGTTTTAGCTTATTTCACAGCTTATTCGATAAGCTGTTTTCGCGAGCTTATTTTTCTTAGATTCCTCATTGTTCAATCTACTTTTCATAATTTTTTCAGAATTTTTATAAATAGTTTAGTATTTTTAATCATTTAATTTCATTAAAATCGTTTTTAATTCATAAAAAATTATAAAAAAGTCAAAAAAATATAATTCTTTTTTAGAAAATTTTCTTTTATCATATAGTTTCTAGGAAAATTAGTTTTGCTTCCGTAGGGTTTAAATTGCAAAATTTCATTTTTTAAAGAACGGGATTCATTCCCGTTCACGTTTTTAGAGTTTCTTAGCCCTAAACACTTTCGTTTTTAGTCTAGTTTTCTTTGTTTTAGCTTTTTAGTCAATTAAGTCTTATAAAAACCAAAAAGATAATTGTAGGACTTATTTTTGTTGATTTAGGGTTTTTAGGACCCGTTTAGGATTCCCAATTTGCGTTTTTAGTTAAAATTTACTTTCCCGTACTGATTTCTTGTAGTTAGGTTTAATTGTTCCTTTATTTGCTCACTTTTAGGATTTTAGAAAACAAATCATCTTCGAACCAATTCAAATCATTGTCCAAATAACAAACGTGGTCTCAATTTCATAAATCTTTGGGAAAACGACCCGGTAATCACTTACCGGTTAAAACGTGTAGTATTTTTGTAAGATTTTTCCTACTACCTTTGTCCTCAAGGGTAGTTTTGGAATTTTCTATACTTTAGATATTATTACGTATTAAAACTTTACGCAATCAATACTCTATTTTAATGGAAAAGTATTTTTAAAGTGAATAAAAATGCTAATTAACTTTGGGGTAAATTTTACGGTTGAGTTTTACGAGTATTTAAGTGATCCTGACACGAAAAGAAAGGCCCGAGACCTCATAGGATACCATGGCCGGTCAAAAGAAGGCTAGGGAGACAAGGTGGCTTAATTTTAGCTAACCTTGTCCAAATTGTACATAAGATGCTTTCTTTATCCTCATTTTTACACATAGTTCATTTTCAAAATCAAAAAAAATATCTTCTCCCTTCTCTCGTGTTCGTCTGTACCTACAACAAACACTTATAATTTTTGAAGTTTGATCAAGAAAACATAAAGACATAAATATTTGGGGTTGATTCTAGTGTTTGGTTATTCATTTAAACAAAGTTTGGGTTATCCGGTTCGTGTCGAAATCTACAAATTTGAAGATTTTCTTATAAGTTTTCAAATTTAAATTTCGTTTGTCCTTTTGAGTTTATTTTGATGCATAGATGTTAGTTGTACAAGTTGATCGTTGTGAAAATTGATTTTTGGAAGCGAAACGAAAGAAAAAAGGGGTGTTCGGTTCGTGTAAAAAGAAAATGAAAAAGAGGGTTTTTTGTAGTTTTGATGTTGTGGTCATGATGATTGAATAATATATGATACTAGAATGCTTATTTTTTATAGTACCTTGTATGGCTTATTCGGGCTTATTTTTAAGCTATTTCTTGGCTTATTTAGGCTTATAGGCCACGAATGGATTTCCAAAATCACTATGAAAGTGATTTTGATTATTTTTGAGTTATGACGTTTGTTGTGGACTATTTTTGAGGCTTATGGTAGTAACCAAAAGCGATACATAGCTTAATAGCTTATTTTAAAGCTTAATATACGTATTTCTAAGGTTTATGGACTCACGGCCCAATAAGTCTATTTGAGTTTGTGGTCCGGATTATTTCTACATATAAGTATATACTTATATATGTAAATGAACCTTTGGTTTGAACTTAAATAGTATTTTAGACTTATATATGTCATAATGGACCCTTGTTGGGCCTTAAGGCCCAATAAGCGATATGTAGTAGTTATCAGAATTTTGATGGACTTTTGAAAGTGGAAATGTATTTACGAAGTGATATTAAACGGTATTTTGGGAAAAGTGTCGAATTTGTGAAAAATGTCGAATTTGTGAAAAATGTTGAAAATAAGGTTTGAAACCTTGGAAAACGTTGTATAAACGTACGAGTCATGTCGAAATTTCGTAAAAAGTTTATACTTAGAAAATTTCTTAAAAACATGATTTTTGATTTTAAATAATAAAATAATATTTAATTATTTTATTTTATTTATTTAATAAATTTACTAAAAGACGAAAAATATAATTTTTCTCGAAACTTCTCTAAAGTGTTTATTATGAGTAAACGTTTCATTTTCAACCGTATAATGATTATTTTGAAGTGACTAAGGTGTACCGAATGGACTTGTCGAGATATATTTATAATTAATAATTATAAATATTTATTATATTACTTATCTATTTACGCTAAATAGTATAAGTATGTATTATCGAGGAATGAGATTGATATGATTGTGGAGTTAAGTCGTCAACCATCACACCACTAAATTGTTTTGGGTAATTGTACAACGCGTCTAAACTCTATGCATCAAACGTGAAGATTGTTTTGGAATTGGATGATTAAATTGGGACATTAACTGGACTAGGTCGTGTGCGGGCGTCGTTGCATTTGCTTGTGTGATTAAGAGTTGGTTGCTAAAGACTTGCTTGAGGTGAGTTCTTGTAGCCTCACTTTTTACTGGTTTTTCCGTTGGGGGAAAATGATACTCAAATGTGTTTTGAAATGTTTTGAATTGATCTGTACGAAATTTGGTTTTTGTTTTTGGGACAAGTTATGTGCTTATGACTGCTATGTGAATATTATGTGATGCATGATTATTTGGATTAGATGGGTACGCCTACCCAGTATTTGTGATAGTATTGGATCAAACGGGTACGCCTACCCAGTATTTGTGCGATTATAGGAGTAGATGGGTACGCCTACCCAGGTTTGTGTATGGTCCTGCCCTAATTTTAGTGCTCCAGCTGGTAGGCCTTTTAGGTCCGTAAGTGACATATGGTTATTGATTAGCGGTGATGCTAAGGTTGTTTGCATATATTCACTGTCATATAGCACTATTGTCCACTGTTGAAATATTGGCACAACTTTTGGGTTTAAGGTCAAACCTATGAGCTCACCAACATTATTGTTGACGTTTTCGAGTATCATTTTTAGGTGAAGTGAAAGAAGAGTAGTTTGGTGATTGATAGCAGACTTAGAAGTATCCCGTGTGGAATTTTGTTTGAAGTCTTGCTTGCTTGTTGTTTGATTTTAGTTTCAGATGTTTTGGAATAAGTTTGGATTATGGTCCCCTGTGTGGGCATTTGAATAATTGTAAGAGATTGTGGATTTTAGTTGCGATTTGGGACATCACTTGAGTTTGTTCAAGGTTGATGGTCTTCATAGCACTTAGAGTTTATGCAATGTAGTTTTCTCTATTTTGTATCTTGGGTTATGATTGATCATTATGTTGCATTCCTTAGTTTCTGCCATTGTCGGGGTGTGACAAGAATCAAGATATACCTTTTTCCTCTAAAGGATGGCACTTGAATCCATTCAAAGACCCATGACATGAGTCAAAATGGGTAAAATGATTAGATTTCTTATCATCAATTTGTGTTGGGTAATTATTGTAGGTGGTAAATTACCAGAGCAAGAAAACCAGAGCCTTTAAGACAACACGAACCTGCATACATTCGGGATCAGCTTAATGCAATACACAATGAGTTTTGGAATAACATTCTAATCTATGGTGAACGACAAGGTGATTATCTTCACCATTTTATAAATATTTATATACTTTCCCTCACTTATACGAATTAAAAAAACTCAAAAAATTTGGATTCGATGGTTTTTAGATATTTGGATGCATTTTCACAAGCGGAAGACTACACAAAGCACAAGCTATAATTGACAGTCATGTCATTGTTCTTCATTGTACTAACATGACTGTTTGCAATGAGAATACATGAAAGTAGTAAACTGTACATTAACCATTTAAACTGACTATATGCATAAACGAGATATGAATTGCCACTGTAAGTTGTCAATGAGTTGGTGAATCCAACAAGAGAGATGAGAATACCAGTAAATAGTAGTGTTTCTAAATATCTGTTCACATAATGTGCTTTGATCAAATAGATGTAAATGTGAATTGTATATGATTTTTTAATGTTGAAGTTGTTCATGATGTATTGCATGACATTTCGTGTTGGAGGATAACGAAAAGGAAAATACTATATCCATAAAAATTTTACAAATAAAGTTTCACAAAATGACTTGTTACCAATCAAATTAATCTTAATCAATTCTCTTTTTTTCTTTTACATTCATAACTCCCAATGGATGCATGATAAATTATTTTGTGAGAAAAATTTTTGTAAACATTTTGTCGATGTAAAACACCTCTAATAAAAATATTGAGTAGAATGCAACACTTTTTATGTTGTCGTTGACATTTCATATTAGTTGGTTTTGGTCATTGTTTGATAGTGAATGTGCCATGAATGATACTCAGAAGACCATCATTGATGCTTTTTAGGTAATAGATATGGAAAATAACATACCTAATACCTTAAAAGTATCGTTATTCAAGGTCATGAAATCATGCGGTCAGTTGTTGCTCAGTATAAGATTAAAACTTTTCTAATTAATCTCAAAAGTAATACTCCGTATATCTGTTAGATATGATATATCATAATTGTATGGTTGTTACATTATTGATATCATCATTGTAATATGGGGGAGTCAAGTTCATTCAAGGGAAGAATATGATTCGTCTAACAATAATCTATACAAAAGAATAGTCGATATTTATACATATACTTTTTTATGTAAAAACATGTGCGTGCACATGTATTATAACTAAAGTGCGTTGAACATAGTTTTACTCAAACATAAAGAACTATCGAATAAGAAAAAGTTATAAATAAACGTGCTTATGTTGAAAATTTATATTTATAAATAAAAAGTTAATAAATCTATACATATTTTATATTAATGTTCTTTATTATCTACAAAAAATATATAGAATGTTATAATAGGTTTATTTATAAGAATAACATGGTAACCCAACCATTAATATTTCAACATAAAATTAAACTACGAGTCTAAAAAATATCAATGGAAATACAGAATAAAGTTTGTACATAAAGTTTCATGATTAAACATTTTAGATATATATATACACATATATATATACATATATATATACATATATATATATATACATAGATATATTTATATATAGATATATATATACATATATATATATACATATATATATATATATATAGAATACATATATATATATATTAATATATAATACCAATATGTTATGAAATGATGTATATTTATAGATATGTATATATATATATATATATGTGTAATAATATATAGTGTATGAATAATAATAATATATATATATGAATGTAATATAATATAATATATAATAATATACATATGTATGTTATGTATGTATATATATTATAGTATATATATATATATATAATATATATATATAAATATATATATATAATATAGATATATATGTATGGTAATGTATATGTATATGTATAAATATAGTATAAATAATTGTATAAATATATGTATATATATGTAATATACATATAGTATAATATATATATATATATATATATATAATATATAATATATATATATTATATATATATATATATAATATAATATAATAACATATACACACATCTGTAATATATATATATATATATTTATATATATATACATGTAATGTATATGTATTATATATGTATGTATACATATACATACATGTATGTATATGTATAAATATATAAGTAAACGAAACACCATACGTCTAATATATATATATATATATATATATATATATATATATATATATATATATATATATATATATATATATATCTATATAGATATATATATATATATATATATATACATATGTATATATACATATATACATATGTATATATATATTTGTAACATAACCAGCCCAACGGGCGGGTTCGGTTCATAAAACTTTTTTTGAGATAATGTTTGTCGTTTAGTCCTAATGGTTGTCGTGTTTATGTAAACATAGAATCTTCATTCTTCTTTTTCGTTTGATTCTTGACAGTGTGACATATAGCTGTCTGTGTGAGAAAAAATTGTACTAATCAATTGCTAACTATTATACTTCAGCCATCTAAAGCGGAATGAATGAATGTAATTAGGGTTTTGAGAAGAAAAAGTACCTGTAAAATGAAGCAACCAAATATAATGACAAAGCAACAGATAATATTCGACAGTTAGCCATATCTCATAGCTATTTTCAGAGTATTAACATGCAACTTGTTACATGTGCATTAGAAAACAAAAATAAATGTGTTAATCTTAATAATTATCAGACAATTTGAAAAAGAAGAGCACATGTAGAACGAAACAACCAAATACAATGACCAAGCAACTTATATTTGAAAGATTAGTCATACCTCATAGATATTGTCAGAAGATTAACATGCAACCTGTTACATGTGCATAACCATACCTCATAATGAATGCTATTAGGGTTTTCAAAAAAAAGTACATGTAGAACGAAACAACCAAATACAATGACCAAGCAATAGATTATATTCGAAAGATTAGGCATACCTCATAGATATTGTCAAAAAATTAACATGCAACCCATTACATATGCATTAAAAAACAAAAATCAATGTGTTAATATTAAAAATTATCAGACGATTGTGATATAATCGTTGTTAACGTAATGTTACAAAATACATACCTCAGCGTGTTTGACACCGAATGAATGAATGTTACAGACTACATACCTCATCCACATGATTAAAGTTTGGAAGGACTTCGTGAATGAATGATAACGGATCTGCAATATTCAAACATGCCTATTCACGAATTAGTTGCCATATGCATACACTTTTATGGATTGTATATAATTACAAAACATATATATGCATACTAATTTCCTTTATTTAATGAGAACCATAAAACACATATGCACACCTTTATTTTGTTACAAGCCATAATGCCACACCCCGCTAAGAGCGGAAACACAGGGCGCGACGTTTTGATTACATTGCACAAGATACAAGATATACCATGATTCGTTACAAGAAGTTTAATTTACATTGTTACATTTAATACGGACTTGAAAGTAAGTTACACATGTCTCCAGGAAAACATCTTAGCCAATAATAAAACTTGCACTCCATTTACGTTCTGTTCAAAAGCTTATCACACTTGAAAATGATACTCTAAAAGGGTCACCAAAAGGTTGGTGAGCTCATAGGTTTAGGAGTAAACCCAGTTGTCGTGCTAGAATTTAAGTAGTGGAAAATTGTGCAATATGAAAATAGTATACATGAAATAGTATAAAGAATTCAGACATAAAATCACATGATATCATAGCAATCAACCCAATCAACAATCCATAGTGTTCCATGAGCATATTGTCCTCCGAACCTATCGCCTACCAGTTGGAGCTAACCTTAGGTGGGCAAAGTTGTCCTTGCATAGTGGTTCACATAGAACTCATGCACAAAATGATTTGTTCCGCAGAACTTGTTCCAATAGTCCTCATGTCATTTACATAGCATTCATAGGCACATAGCATTGTCCAAAAGAAATAGAAGTTTTGCACATATGAAAAGCATTGAAAAAGCATTTGAGTATCATTTTCCCCTAACGGAAAAGTATTTAAAAAGTGGGGCTATAAGAACTCACCTCAGATAAGATGATAGTAGCTAACATAGATGGTCTCTGAATAGTGCACAACGGTACCCGGCAACGACCTATTAATGAGTTTTACCTTAGTAATATGTCTTATGATAACAACCTATCGTACAAGAGTTTGCGTTTAAGTTCGTTAAAGTGTTTTGTGTAATTGTTATATAGGATTTCATTAAGAAATTGACTTGATGCACTTGGGTCAAAGTGCGGTATAGATATCTCTTGAGAGTTGATTTGGTGTGTCATGACTGGATAGGATGTTAAGAACTTAAAAGTAAATCCGGCGAGGATTTGTCAAAAAAGGAAATAAATATGGAGACGCACATGAAATAAACGTTAAGGAATTGAGGATGGAGGAAGTAAGAACTTAGAAAATTAAGAACCATAGAACTAAGAACTAAACGAATGAGAACATAGAAATGAGAATAAAAGAGATTTCATTCAAAATCTAATAAAGAAGGTAAAATAAAAGAAATCGGACATGTTTTCTCAATTTAAATCCCATTATCCCAAGTTAGTTTGATAGAACATACTCGATATAGGTGTTAATAATGTTTTAGATACATATGCTAGACGTTAGGAGTTTTTCATAAAAATCATGTTTTTCGTCCTTTAGTCGGGCATTGAAATAATAATATTTTATTATTTTGTCTTCTTGTCGAGAATTTAGAAATTAGTTCGTGTCATGGGTATAAATGTGATTTTAGTTTATTGGTCAAATTCTAGTACATCGTTTACCAAGTAATAATTAGTATTTAATAATTAGGGGTTTTTTCCTTTTATTGAACTTTATGAAAACATGAAGTTTCAAGATATTTTATAAGTGTAAGCTATTTTACAAAATTTCGGCATGACCCGTTTGCTTGTGAAAGTTTCCCAAGGTTTTTAAAACCTTAATTTCAACACTTTTCTCAATTTAATAACTTTTCGACAAAATGCCAAAATCTAGGTTTACGTGTCGTTTTTACCCAAATTACACTTCGAATGACTATTTTGACCATTCTAAACTTATATAAGTATAAATCGATTGAAAATCCGATTTAGTTTGAAAATAGCCCAATAAGCTTTAAGAATAAGCAATAAGCCTTTAGTTTGCCAAAATAAGTTTAGAAAATAAAGCGTGAAATAGGATATGTTGCGGTCAATAAGACATAGCTTATTCTCTTATTGGGTCGTGGCCTCAATAAGCCCAAAATAAGTCATTATAATCCCGTATAGTAAAATAAGCTCGAAGGTCGAATAAGTTTTCTGAAATAAGCCACAATAAGCTGAGAATATAGCCAACTAAGCATAACAGGTCCAATAAGCCCAAGATAAGCCACGACTTATCTCGGCTTATTGAGCCGTGAGGCTTGTTTGGCCCAAAACCGCCAATAAGCCCTCGAATAAGCTAGTAAGCCCTTAAACAAGTGTATGATAAGCTAATAAGCTCTAATGAGTTGAAAATAAGCCGGACAAAATGATAGTGGGTTGAGCCCATGGCTCCTTTTCTTTCCTTTGTTGGGCCGTGACCACACAAAAGCCCAAAAATACAAATAAGCTCTAACGAGTGGGCTAATAAGCCCTATACGAAAGTAAAATAAGCTAATAAGCTTAGTTAAGATGGAAATAAGCCAGATAAGCCATGGGCCGAGCCCAAGACTCTTTTCTTTATTTTTTGTTGGACCGAGACACGAAACAAGCCGAAGAGCTCAAATAAGCCCTAAATGAGCTTATTTTTAAGCTAGTTTTCGAATAAGCAAGAATAAGCACTTGACCCAAGATATCATTTTACCATTACAACCAAAATATTTAGATGACCATTCCTTTGTTTCCCTTTTTGGCCACGTTGAGACCAAACGCACCCTTTCAAACATTTGTTAAACTTTTAAGTTTCATTTTTAGAACGATCAACTTGTACAACTAGTATTAGAACACCATAACAATCATGAAAGGACAAGAATTTAAGGTTTTAGAAGACTTGCCAAAGAGGGTTTTCAAAATGAATATTTAAGCTTGAACGTACAACCCAAACGTT
>BQNB010112261.1:0-22187 GCA_026074375.1 Tanacetum coccineum
GACTTAAAAACACAGGGTGTTATAGTTGTTGTGTTTGTGACTTTTTGGTACCGGTCTACTCATGAGGCGCGGAGCTTATGAATTTATTTAGCTAGACCGAATTAGATTATTTGTTTTAGCTAAATAAACCAGGTGGTTATTGTTTAATTGCGGGTCTCTAATTTGGTTCCATTTTCTAATTCTTTTTCAATTAATTAGTGTAGATTCATTTTATCGTTTTATAATATGCTTTGATTTTTTCCATGCTTAGTCTAGATTTATTTTAGTCATTAAATACTATGTTTGATCAATTGAATTTTGTTATGAGTAGTGAGTAGATAACTAGTGCTTGCTAAGTGATTAGTGACTTGGAATTTAAGTGCGGGTTTAAAAAAAGGTTTAAAAAATTATTAGTCGTTAGAATTTAAATATCGTCATTTACTTTCAATGCAATTTAAATACTTGTCATTTATTTTAAAAGCATTTTTACTTTACTTGTCATTAAATGTCTTGAAACTTGTTTTTTAAGAATTTTAATTCGTTAAACCTAAGCCCGCACTTGATGAACATTTCACGTCACTTAGCAAGCATATTAGTCATTTATATTTTTAGATCATTTTTAGTATAATCTCATAGTTTTAATCTTAGATTTATAATTAGTATAACTTAGCGTGCTTTTTATATGCTTTTCCTTTTAGTAGATTTAGAAACCAAATCAAAAGTCTTTTTACCCATTCTAAACGCGCGATCACGAACTTAGCCGATTTTCAATTCACACTTCGTCGAGGAAAAACGACCCGGGAGGTTTTTGAGACAACTTTGGTTAGAAGTTTGTTTCTCGAACCCGACGGAAAATACTTACTATACTATAATTGTTATCTTCCTTATTATTACGTATTTATATATTCATCGGAACCACGACGGAAAAATACTTTACTATTCTATATTTGTTATCTTCCTTCATTATTACGTATATTTTTATATATATATATATATATATAGTATATATTATATATATAATGTATGTATTAAAAAGGGGGATCAATTTTTGGACGTTGTTGTCGGGGACTAGACAGTGTGTTCCTTGTTATTACGGACTATCGTGTTTATCGTTCGAAGATTTTAAGTGTTTTTTTAAAGAAAAACCTTCCTGTTTGTGAAGTTATCACTTTCCGTTTGTGAATATTTTTCTTCTATTTTATAAAAATACAAAAATATTTTATTTTCTTAATTTTTTGTATATATATTAAAAATTAAAAAAAATAAAAAATAAAAAAAATATCAAAAAATCAAAAGTAACTTGCCTTTTGTGTCACTTGCGATCATTATACGGGGCTTCACCTATTGAAGTTTAAACACTTTTTAGAGAGCTACCGTGATGTGAGCTTTTGTTTTCAGTTGATTATATAGGGTTTTAAGTTTTTCGATTCTCATTTTGTCACTTTAATAAAATATGTTTTGTTTTTTTACTAAGCTTTGTTAATTTTATTAAAGTTTTTAAAAAAACCAAAAAAAAATACTCTTATTTTTTCTTCTTTTCCATTTAATTCTTTCTTATTCCCTCTATATGGTTTAATTACTTATGGCGTCATTCGGGACTATCGTTTAAATCCCTTAATGAGATTAAAGAATGCTCGTCTTATTGTGGAGCCTTTGTACACTTGCAGACTTTTGTTTGTTCAATAGGATGGTCTTGAAGACATGATTCTTGTTCCTAAAATCCCCTCAGAATGTGTGCATATTGTGGAGATCCGGGTTGATTGTGATGGGCTATTATTGTAGGACCTTGTGCTTTTTGTCACCGAGGAAAGGGTGTTGAATGAAGGTTGGTATACATAATCTCATCGTTTATAAATGATATTCCTAAACACTTTTGACGTGGTCATCCTCAATTAAACAATGACACTAACACTAACTTTGTTAGCGCAAAATCAAGAGGCCATTATTCGTCTTTCAATCAAGACCTCCCAAGGTCAATATTATTCTTATAGTCCTACCAAACATTGACCATCTAATTGTTGTTGTTATTACGAGTGTGGTGATTCGTTATATGATATCTTTTGTCTAAACAGATTTTTTTTGTTATCTGTAAGTCTTGTAGGAAAGGTTGATACTTATTATTGGTTACACAATTTTTCCATGCGCAAATTTCGATGTAACTCTAATTTCTGGAATCACGCGCTCTAACTATCAAAACACCTTAATGAGATCCGATATCTTTTGTCAACGATGTACTTGTAAGTCTTGTAGGAAAGGTGCTCATTATGGTTACAATTTTCCAGCGCAAATTCCGATTAACTCTAATCTGGAATCACGCTACAATCAAAACCTTAATGAGATCCTACAAAATTTGCAAAGTTTGCAACAACAATGTCTTTTGGGTACATGCCAACAATGTGGTTGTAATGAATATGATGGAGTTTGTTTTTATTGTACTGTTGGAAATGGAACACCAATCAAATTTTCAACTCCGTACTCTTCTAACGATTCTCCAAGTTTTGCAAACCACCTTCCACAACCCCAATACCTACCATACTCTTGTGAGTTATGTGGGAACGAATCTCATTACGGTTACGATTGTCCACCTCAAGTCCCATTTGTCTACAATCAGGACCCATGTTTCAATCAAAACTTTGATTATTTTTCACAAACTTCACCAAGTTTTCCATAACAATATCCTTGTTATGAAGATTGTGGCGGTCCTCACGAGACTTTTCAATGTCAACCAATGAATTATTATGAACCTAATCCATGTTATAATTCTAATTATTTCGTTTTGACCAAACTCAACCCCCACAATATACCGTCAATCATACAATCTTCAATACTCAAAATGAGTTTCTCAATTATCAAAATAAGCTTATGGAGCAAATGACATCCATATGTGATATGGTTGGTCAATATATGCAAAAAGAAGAAGAAGATAGGCGAATTGCGGAAGAGCAAGCGGCTAAAAATCGATATTGGAAGATTCCCATTTGCTATGATGATGACGAGGACTATACCATTGCTATCACACCCGTTTTATCAACCAAGGAGCCCATTGACTCTCTCATAATGGAGGATGAGCATCTTGACACTATTTCGGCAACAGAATCGGAAAAAGTAATAAAGTCTAGTGTTGAGATCCTTGTCCCAATCCCAAGTGAGTTCGAGGGTATTTTTGACGATACGTGTGATGTGCCCGTTCGTGACGATCCTTCTACTTTTGATGTTTTAATCGATCATTCTAAGATTTTATCCAATTCAAACGATGATGATACTTCAAGTGATAACGATGATTTTGAGGACATCGAGTACGTTAGCTTAGAGGAGGTGAATAATGTTGATCAAGAAGAGAAAGAGTTTGACTTAGAAGATATTCTTCAAATCCAAGACATTATTCTTCGAGAGAAATTATTTAACGTTAATCGTCTTATTACTAATATTGTATCTTTGAAAGATAACCCCACTCCTGATCGTGTGCTCAAGTCTCCCTCTTTATGTCCTATTTCCGTTACAGATAGTGATTCGTTCTTTGAGGAGTCCGATACTTCTCTTTATCATTTGGATAATTCTTTACCCGAATTTGAGACTTTTAGCTATCATGCGGAAGAGACGAGAAGTGACAGTACCACTACTCATGCTAATAACTCTCTTCCCGAGTATGATTCATTTCTTTTTGAGATTGAGCCCGATCAGGGAGGGTTGACTAGTGATAATTCAAATGACCCTCTTTTAGAACTTCCTGATTTTGAATCATTTCATTTCGATCTTTATGATGATCCGTCATTTCCTCGTCCTCCTCCGATACTACCGGGTATTGAGAGTAATTTTGACCTAGGAGGAGGTGAGATTGATTTTTCTCAAAATGTTGAAGATGACGATTCCTTCACATTTTTAATTCGGACTTTTCTCCCGTTTCTCACCTACCCTGCGGATTCTCCTTTACTTCTCTCCACTGGGAGTGAAGACACTATTTTTGACCCCGGTATCTCCACTTAAAGCCGGTGGCATCTAATCGGGATGGAACTTTCATGTGCTTTAATGTTTATCCAAACATTAATGAAAGCCCGATTGAGATTTTCTTTTCCATTTGCTTACCCATGGACAACTTAATTCGGGGTCGAGTCAAGCTCGTGACTCGGTTAACAAAAACAAGTGTTTTTATCTTCTTATCTATTTTCTAACGATTAATGTGAGGAGGCTCACCTTTTTCTTTTCTCGTGATTTATGTTTTGTGATTTTATGTCCAGGATACCCGGATTTTGAAGACTTTCATGCTCATGGTTTTGTCCATTTATACATTCGAGCTTCATATCCTCTTGTTCATTAAAGGAATCCGATATCCTAATCTTATCGACTAATGTTTATCTTTAGCATAATTAATAAACGGCTTTAGATTTTCGTAAAGACCCTGCCTAAAACATTGAGGACAATGTTTCATTTTAGTATGGGGGGAATCTAGCGATTTGATTATACCTGCAGCCGTTGTTCTCACGTAACCCGTTTTTCCACCAAAAATATGTAATTTATGTAAAAATAGCAAAAATTAAAAAAAAATTGTGTGCATGAAAAAGTGATAAATGTTAGAATAAAGTGATGAAATAAGTGTTGTTACATAAATAAAGGTGAGAACGAGAAATTAATTTTGACCCGACCGGTTTTATACCATAGCTTTTTCCTTAACATATTTAAATCGAGTTTGTTGCTAGTCTTATGTAGGCTTATCCATTATGCCGAGCTCGATTTATTAGAATTAAGATTGTTTCCAGTCTATGTGACTTGTTAAAAGTGTCGATCTTAATTCGCTAGGCTAAGCATTCGCGAGTCTCTTTCTTAGAGATTTTAAATTGCGAAGAACGAGATATGATAGTGTTAATTATACGTCATGATATTAAACATGGAATAGTTGGATTTCTTTCAAGCTCATAAGTATTAATTGTGGCTTTTTCTCCCATTAGCTTGTCTCACTTATATGCATAAATGTTTAATAAATAAGGTTGTCCGGTTCAATTTAATTTTTAGTAACTTTCCTTTGATTTGGAAGTCGATGATTCGAATTTTGGCTTATTATATGCACAATATAGTCTATTGCTTTACTTATACCTTAAAGAGCCTTAGGGTATATGGTATGAGTAGAGTTAATCATTTTATTACTTTTTGCCTTAAAGAGCCTTAGGGTATATGGTATGAGTAGAGTTAATCATTTTATTACTTTTTGCCTTAAAGAGCCTTAGGGTATATGGCATAAGTAGTACTAATCATTAAATTATTTGTACCTTAAAGAGCCTAAGGGTATATGGTACTTATAAAATTAGTGATTATGTTGCTTAGTTATTTGCACCTTAAAGAGCCTAAGGGTATATGGTGTGAATAATATTACTTGATTTATGTATTAAAGAGCCTTAGGGTATATGACATAAATTAAGGCAAAAGCAACAAAAGCCAAAATTTCGTTCACTTCATCGGATTTTCAAGGATAAGGGTGGAAGCTAAACTTTATTTTCAACCGTCCTGCTTTATTTTTGGATTAATAAGTATCGAAACAAGTCTTAAAGAGCCTTCGGGTATATGACATAAGTAAAATCTTGAGATACAAAATTAGGATTTATGGGAGGAAAAGTAAGTACACAATTAGTATTTATGAGTAGTGTTAGTATCATGACTTGTATTTGACAATGATCTTGTTTTTAAGCTTAGTATGGAGAAGTTAAAGTTGGGGACGATGAATTTATTTTGCTTGTTCTATGATCCTTAGTATTAAAAAAATGATGAAAAAAAATAATAAATAAATAAATAATAATGTTATGAAGTGTTGAGTATAGAAAATTAAAAAAAAACATAAAAAATGAAAAAATGTTGAAAATGGAAAAACAGAGCGTTTCTTAACTATTGATTCCTTAATCCCTTTAGATGAGCACTTTGCTACTTTTCAAGGTGATTAGTTTGGGGGGATTGGAATTTTTAGTTTTTAGCGCCTATTTATTACATTGCGTGCGGACACGGCAATACTTTAGTATGGGGGAATTTAGTATTTGCTATTTTATACATACTGTATACCTTGTAAAACGACCTCAAATAACCAAAAACATAATGAAAAATGCATATATATGTTTGTTTTTGTGTTTGTGTATGTGCAGGTACCGAATATGCAATAAAGGACAAAATAAAGACAAAGCCGGACGAAACCAAGCACGAGAATTGAGAAGAGCGCGAGAAAACGAGTCCATCGGTGCCCTCGGATTTTATTGGGCCGGGCCGTAACCCGTTATTTGGGCCGGGTCAGCCCAAACTTTAGCTAGCCCGTGATATAAAGTCGGCCCATTATGAAAACACAACTAATGAATTGATGATGTCACCTTGAGTCATCGCACGTGACACGAAATTAATTCCAAAAATCCCATGTGCCAATCCACTACAACTTGGGAGACCCTGTTATAATCCAACATGTGGCATGCAAGAATACTTATATCTCAATTCATTTGAGAATGAAAGAAATCAACGGACTGCAATTCTTGCGTTGAATTAAGGCAACTCAAATGGCCACGTGGCTCACTCTTGTCGGTTGGATCTATTCTCTGCACATAGTGATCCGTGTGACGTTAATTCCAAGCCAATGATTGGCTCCATTATAACCCAATGATTGGGTCCAAATTTACAAAAGAGCCCCTCTTAACCCTTTATATACAACACGCTCCCTTCATTTTTGGAGCATCTAGGACTTTAATTTTAGTTTTTGTAGTTTTAATTTTTAGCTTATTAAAGTTTAGTAGTTGCTTATTTCGGTATTTTTCAGCTTATTGTAGTTATTGTATCAGCTTATTTGAGCTTATCATTGAAATATCTTATTGTAACCTTAAGCTTAGTAGTATGAAATGAAGCTTAATTCTATTTTTCTGCTTATTGTACTCAGATTATTTCACAAGCCTTTCTAATATGAGTAGATAAATTTGGTTTGAAGTGATTTAGATCTCGGTTTTGCTATTTGGTGCTTATCTTTCGGATACTTTTTTTCTTTTCGAATAGTTTGTATTCATAAGCTAATTAAATCGGATATATATTTCGTGACATAAATTTTTATAAATGACTCCAATAGCCTATTAATCTCATTCAAAAATCATTTTCTAAAGTTTTTATTCACTTTTTGAAATAATAAGCTTTAATAAGCTCGAAAGTAGCTTATTGTCATGTTTGGTTCGTTTTTGTTTGAGTAGAAGTTCATATTTTCTGTTGAGTTTCGTTTCTAAACTGCTTGTGTGGATTTATTTGAGCTTAAATTACTAGATCGAATTTTCGTGAGCTTATTTTCTATATCGAGTTTAGATATAAGTCGTTAGGTGTTTTTAGCTTAATATGATTACTCGATGTTGTTCTGATTTGCTTAATAATGCCTCCTTAATGCTTAATTTAGTGCTAAAATAGTTATTAGCTTCGTTATGATTTCTAGAGCTTATTCGGTTTAGAAATTGAAATATAAAGTGCTTGTTTGATTTTATTATTTCTAAAGCTTATTCGGTTTTAAACTTATGGCTTATTCTGAGTTTTAGCTTAAGTGTATGCGCTTATTAGATCTGGCCTATAAATTTTTTTATTAAGCTTGTTTTCCAACGAATTCATTTTTCATCTCTTTAACGTGTGTATTGCAAAATTAATGTGGATGCTTAATTCATTTACTTGGGCCTCTTGTTTCTTGATCTTGGGCGTTTGGTGAGAAAAATGAAATTGGGCCACGTTCGTTTTATGTAGAAATAAATTAGGCCTGCGTTGATTAGTGTTTTGGCAAGTAACAGTTATTTGGTTTGTTTAAATTAGTTAGGCTTGCAAATGTATTTAGTTATAGAAACTGTTAACAGTTTATGGTTTTATATTTTTGTGATTCTTTTTGGTACCGGTCTACTCATGAGGCGTGGAGCTTAAGGGTTTATTTAACTAGACCGATTTTGATTAGTTGTTTTAGTTAAATAAATCGGGTGGTATTCGTTTAATTGCGGGTCTCCAATTCGGTTCCATTTTCTATCCTTTTTCAATTAATTAGTGTAGTTTTTATTTTATCGTTCTATAATATGTTTGCCTATTTGATTTTTGCCATGCTTAGTGTAGATTTATTTTTAAATGCTATGTTTAATTTCATTATGAGTAGTGAGTAGATTTATTAGTGCTTGTTAAGTGATTAGTGATTTGGAATTTAGGTGCGGGTTTAAAAAGATTTAAAAAATATTTAGTCATTAGTATTGTCTTTTCGATTTACATTCCGTCATTTAACTTTTAATGCAATTTAAATACTTGTCATTTATTTTAATAAGCATTTTACTTTACTTGTCATTTAATTTCGTGAAACTTGTTTTCTTTTTAAAATTTAAACCTAAGCCCGCACTTGATGAACATTTTACGTCACTTTGCAAGCATTTTTATCATTTATATCGTTTAGATTAATTTTAGTATAATATTGTAGTTTTAAATCGTAGAATTAATATTAGTTTAATTTTTAGTATAAAAATAGTTATAAACCAAAACCAAAAATTTAAATGACAATCAAGCTCGATTTACACCTTGAACGTAGATTTCCATTCACCTCTCGCCGAGAAAACGACCCGGAAGGTTTTTGACAATTGCTTTGGTTAAAAGCGATTTTCTAGAACCTGACGGAAATACTTTACTATACTATTATTGATATCCTCCTTATTATTACGTATTAATATATTATATATATTTATATGTATTAAAAAAGGGTGGATCAGTATTATAGTGCATTTACTACTTTGTCGAACTTACAAAATAGTCAGCTGATCCTATCATCGGGTCCATACGACTTTGCTTGTAAACTTGATAATTTGTCAAGTTTACTTGTTCAAATGGTAACCTTACATTGTCATTTAACAAGTGTGATCCATAACACATTGTAATACTTTAATTTATATCAATAAAGCATTACATAATAGAAAAGTTATACTTTGTGTTATTTGTTTACATTAGTATTGCATAATTCTATATAAGCGTGTTAATTAGGACTTACAAAAAATATGTGTGATGAGAGAAAAAAAATAAACCTATAATTCATTTTATGCTAACAATGAAAATATTTTTCTATCTTGATGTTTGATGTTTAACTCTAAAAGCAATTAAAAAAAGTACAACTAGTAAATTTGAGGTAAATTTAGTAGGACCGTAAATAAATTGCAAAAAAGGTACAATTAGTAAATTTAAGGTAAATTTAGTAGGACCGTAAATTAGAGCCCTTCGTAATTATCAATAAATACATTTTAGATATTTTGTTTATAATTCATTGATAATACCTCAATAACTAAAACACCCTCTAAACAAAAATACCAATAACATTGACAAAACCTTACCAAAATTACCCTCACTCACTAAAAAAACAAAAAATTTGGTGCCAACGACGGCGCCATTGGTTCCTAAAAATACCAATGGCTAGCCATTTGTCCTATGTACCGTTTACTCTTATTTAGAGTAAATTAACATGGATGGTCCCCTTTTTTGTTTGTGCAAAATTGTAACTATATGCAACTATCACATTCCTAAAAAGAAGGAAAGTTGCATGGCCGTACCCTAACTTAAAAAATAGACATCATGCTCTGTTCTTAACTGGTGTTAAATTGATTCCGTTTATATTTACACGTTAGCCCTTTTGGCTAACGATCGCTGCATCGTCTATCCTTTATAATAACGACCGTTTATAATTTGAAGTTTTTCGACTTTATGTACGTTTTTATAAAAACATATACGTTTTATACACTTTTATATACATTTTATATACATTTTTACGTTTTGTTTATACACACGTTTTTATACATGGTTTTATACACTTGTTTTTATGCACACATTTTTATACACGGTTTTATACACGCATTTATATAAACATTTTTATACACACATTTTTATACACACGTTTTTATACACACATTTCTATAAACGTTTTTAAACACACATTTTTATACACACGTTTATATATACGTTTTTATACACATTTTTATACATGTTTTTATACACACACTTACATTTTTATACACACGTTTTTTAACCACATTTTTTATACACAAAAACATTATTAATAACAACATTATATACACACATTTTATATACACATTTTTTATGCACGATTATAAACACACAAAAGGACGCTAAACAGCATTTATACACGGTTTTTATTCACACATTTTTCTACACACCATTCTTATACACATTTATACAAACATTTTTTATACACGTTTTTCTACACATATTTTTATACACGTTTTTATATACACGCACTTTTATATATATTTTTATACATACATATCAATACATAGTTTTATATATATGTTTTTATACACACATATTTATACACATGTTTTTATATACACATTTTTATACACGCATTTTTTATACATGTGTGTATAAATGTGTGTATAAAAATATCTGTATAAAACCGTGTATAAAAACATGTGTATAAAAATTTGTAAAAACGAGTATAGAAATGTGTGTATAAAAACGTGTGTATAAAACTTTGTATTGAATAATTAAAATGTGTGTATAAAAACGTGTGTATAAAAATGTGTGTATAAAAACGTGTAAAAAATGTGTATAAAAATATGTGTAAAAAACTGTATGTATAAAAACGTATGTGTACAAATGTTTGTATTAATACGTGTGTATAAAATTATGTATTAAAATGTGTGTATAAAAACGCGTGTATAAAAATGTGTGTATAAAAACGTATGTATAAAAACGTGTGTATAAAAATGCGTGTATAAAAACGTGTATAAAAATGTGTGTATAAAACTGTGTATAAACATGTGTATATAAAAACGTGTGTATAAAAATGTGTGTACATAAACGTGTGTATAAAAACGTGTGTATAAAACCGTGTAATAAAAACGTTTGTATAGGAACAATGGTATAAAAACAATGTATAAAAATGATGTATAAAACCGGTGTAGAAAAAATGTGTGTATATATGTGTATATAAACATGTGGTATAAAAAATGTTGTGTAAAAAAACATAGTCTATACTACTTATAATGGAAATTCTACCCATTCTTGAAAGGTTGAAAGTAAGAATCTTTTTGGCATCTTTGCTCATATATAAACCTCACACACACCGAACCATCACATATCAAAACAAAAAAAATACACATATCCTCTTATCTCTCTCTATCTCAATACCTATCATCTTTATCTCTCTTAGCCTATTAAACACACCCTAAACCGCCACCACCCTATGACTCAGCAAAACCGGAACCCTCCTCCACCACCATCCCTCCTCGCCACCGTCGTCGTCACCAAACCGCCATCAGTCCATCAAACTTCCGAAAAAGAGGAGCAAACAAATGAAACCACCACTGGCCCGTCGGTAAGCCAACCACACATAAAAGAGACCGCCAAAACTCACGGCCATCAAAAGAGATTTTTAAGATATGAGGTATTTTTTGAGTTTTATAATATATCTATGACTATTATTTATGTTTTGAAGGTTTTGTTTATAGATCTATAATACACATGGTCACCGTTGCCGTAAATCAGAATGACATATTCTTTTATGTATAAAATTGTATAAATGGTTAATTTGTAAATTTGTTATAAAGTTTAGCTGTAGATTTTTGTAGAACCGCTGCTAATCACCACCTCTATATTGCCGTATCAATCTCGCCCGACGGTGAACAAGCGTAATTTGTTCTAATTTTGAATTAGATCATTGTGATACTTTTTAATTGTATAAATTGACAATTCATTAAATGTTTCTTGACAAATTAAATTGTATTATTTAAATTATATAGGAGATCCAATTTCTAAGCCGTTGTTGCTTTGCATTAAAAACACAAATCAATAATTCTCAATGTATCTTATTTTTTTTCAAACAGACTCTTTTTAGAAGACGTATCTCAATATCTTGTGCTATTATCATGATGTAACGCTCCCGACACAGAATTATCGCTGCGACCCCAATTTGGGGGTGTTACAGATTTGGTATCTAGAGCCAAGGTTAAGAAACGCAGGTCCAAATTATTTTTACTTGGACTATAAACCGTTTTCAAACATTGCATCATACAAAGGGATTTTCATGGGACATTCATTCATACACTACTTGTTGCATTAGTTGAGTATACTAGATGTTGCATGGTTCACATACGTGTTTATAATATATTAAGTAAATTATTACGGGTCTTGTATATGTGTTAATGTAAACTCTATTTGAGTGTTACTGATTATGTCATGTCTTCAGCATCCACAGTCACCTACACTGATTTCGAGCCAGGGAGAGTCTTTTAGGGAGCTAATGAGGAGATGTCTGATGGAGGTTCTCCACGAGTCATCGTATACGGATACGATGGACTCCCTATGCAGTTGGTAGCTCCACCATCGCCGGACTATGTGTCAGGACCTGAGCACCCACCGTCTCCCGACTACGTACCCGGTCTTGAGCACCCACCTTCACATGCCGAGGTACCATACGTACATGAGCCTAAGTACCTCAAGTACTTAGTGCCATCTGATGATGAGGCACCCTAGGAGGACCAGCCTCTACCCGCTGATGCCTCACCCGTAGCCTTATCACCGGGATATGTGGCGGACTCTAACCCGGAGGAGGACCCCAAGGAGGATCATGCTGATTATCCCGCTGACGGAAGGGATGATAATGATGAGCCCTTCGATGACGATGATGATGATACCGATGATGAGGATGAGGAGCCCTTTGAGGAAGAGGATGATGATGAGGAGGAGGAGCACCTAGCTCCGACCAACTTTGTCATTGCACCCACTGTTGATTATGTTCCCTTTTCCGAGGAGACAGAGCCGTTCAAGATGGATGAGTCTGCGGCGACACCACCATCACCACCGACACATCGTACCACTGCTAGGATATCTATCTGACCCAAGGCACCTATGCCTTTTCCATCAGAGGAGGAGGTCAAGAGACTTCTTGCCTTACCACCACCACCACCATCACCACTCATCTCACTATCACCACCCTCTGAGAGAACGCCTTGCATGTGTTCAAGTCTGCACCGCACTTCCCTCACACCACTTCCATAACAATTAACCTTAACCCATATGGTAGCCAACCATAGTGTTGCACCCCCAGCTTCAGAGCTCCCATGGAGGTAGATTGAAACATCATTACCAAGCCACATCATCAACCACTACATCCACGACCACCATTACCACACCGCGTAATATACAAGCATAATTTGCACAATTTGATCATTTTAGGGCCATTTTTGGTATAAAAAGGATATGTGATTTCTCACATATCAAATGCTGAGATCAGACGTCACAGAGCCAAGGAGGTCGGCTATGGTATTAGGGATGTTTGGGTAGACCCGGTAGAGGCCGTTGAGGAGGTAGCACCGACGACCCTCGAGGAGGTCAATGCTAGAGTGACCGAGCTTGCTGCGGTGTAGGAGCAGGACACTCAGGATATTTATGCTATGATCGAGGATGGTCATGACAGACAGACTCAGTTATCTCAAAGAGTTGACGTATTAACCGAGGATAGATAGTTTCACTATAAGACTGCACGACTGTTGGATCAGGAGGCTCTAGTTTCTCTAGAGGCTTGGGCACATTCAGTGGGATTGAGTTCAGCAATTCACTATGAACTGCAAGCATATAGGACTCATACCTAGATTTAGGATTATTGTATCGCTTTACAGGAGTCATTGACAGCGACATTGATTGTACATATTTCATTGCTATAGGGAAAATTATCATCGACTTAGGACAAATTCAGGCACTCTTAGGCTAGAGATCAAGACTCATGCAGATGATCCCAGGGACTGTTGTTCTGCCTAGGTTTTACATTTACATGTAATATTTCATAGCTAGCTTTATGTTAGCCGCTAAGTATATATGGGGGTTTTACCCAGCTAGCTCGGCAGTAGGATTTGTCTACTTTTCATTTCTTGTATCTGTCATTCATGTAGGTTTCCCAGTTAATTATATGATGTGTTGTATTATGTTATGTCCGATCTCAATTTTTTATGTTTGTGATCCCAGTCATGTTTATATTAATCAATTGTTGTAATGTGATCTGTTATATTCAATGTGTTGTCATGATGTTATGTCTCGATATCTAATTCTGTTATGTGTTGTGATCCCAGTCATGTTATGTAATCACTGTGTGATGTGATCTTGTTATATATATGTTGTACCCATGTCATGTTGTGATGTTTATGAAAACTCACGTGTTTTATATTGTTGTGATTTAGAACAATATGCCGCCAAGAAGAACCTCTGCTGCTACTGCAAGGGCTGTTGCTGCTGCTGCAAGAGCTGCTGCTGCTGCTGCGGCTGCTGCCCCTATGACAGCTGCTGCTGTTGAGCAACTAATCGAAGCAAGAGTGTCTGCGGCACTTGCTAACCATGAAACTCTTTGAAATAGCACTAATGGTCATGGCGACGGAAGCCACAATTCTGACACTAGAATTAGAGGAACTGTACGCACTCCCCGTGAGTGTACGTACAAGGATTTTCTGAATTGCAAGCCCCTTACTTTTAAGGGTACTGAAGGAGTGGTTGTGCTGTCACAATGGTTCGAGAAGATGGAATCAGTGTTCCATATCAGCAACTGTGCTGTGGAGAACCAAGTTAAGTTTGCTACATGCACTTTCCTTGGAAATGCTCTAACATGGTGGAACTCCCACATGAAGACTGTCACTCAAGATGTTGCTTATGCTATGGACTGGAAGGCACTAAAGAAGATGATGACAGTCAAATACTGCCCAAGGGGTGAAATCAAGAAGTTAGAAATTGAGCTCTGGAACCTAAAAGTAAAAGGTACTGATGTCGCAAGTTACACTTTGCGTTTTCAAGAGCTTGCACTGATGTGTGGAAGGATGTTCCACGAGGAATCGGAGGAAGTTGAGAAATATGTTGGTGGACTTCCTGATATGATTCGGGGAAATGTAATGTCATATCAACCCAAGACGATGGACAAAGAAATTGAGTTTGCCAATGATAAGATAGATCAAAAAGTCCTCACTATTACTGAAAGGCAAGCTGAGTAGAAGAGGAAGTTGGAGTTTAATGCTGGAAATAATCAGGCGCACCAACAACAAAACAAGAGACAAAACACTAGGTGGGCTTACACTACTAGGCCTGGTGAAAAAAGAAAGTACAGTTCTTGCCTCGTGTACAAAATTGTAAACATCAACACAAAAGGTCCATGGCTCTAGGAGTAATAAGGGCAAAGATGATTGATCATATGGTCATGGTAATATAGTAGTTTTGTTTTGGTACCAATGGTAATAATACTCAATTGTGTAACTTCACATGGAATACTCAGAATGCTGTCACTTGTTATGAGTGTGGTGTTCAGGGGCACTTTAAGAAAGACTGCCCAAAGTTGAAGAATGGAAACCGTGGTAATCAACGTAGGAATGGCAATGCACCAGCCAAGGTTTATGTGGTGGGCAATGCGGGAACAAACCCAGACTCCAACGTCGTTACGGGTGGTAAGTTCATTCTAAACGACGCTTAAGCTTCGTTATTATTTGATACTAGTGTTCGATTGGAAGGTTTTTGTATCTACTACATTTAGTTCTCCTTATTGATTATCACACAACTACATTTAGGGGACATTATTACCGATGTTAAACTAGCTGAGTTGTACATTAAAATTCTTAAACCATCAATTCAACATCAACTTAATGCTCGTAGAACTTGGTAGCTTCGACGTCATAATTGGCATGGATTGGTTGTCAAAGTACCACGCTGTAATCGATTATGCTGAGAAGATCGTTCGTATCCCCTGGGGAAATGAAACCTTACTGATCTATGGTGACGGAAGTAATCAGGGAAACATGACTCGTTTGAACATCATTTCGTGCACCAAAACTCATAAATATTTGTTAAAAGGACATCATGTCTTTTTGGCACATGTTACTACGAAGGAGACTAAAGACAAGTCGGGGGAGAAGCGACTTGAGGACGTACCAATCGTTCAAAATTTTCCTAAAGTATTTCCTGAATAATTACCGGGTCTTCCACCGACTCGACAAGTGGAATTCCAAATCGATTTGATGTCTGGTGTTGCACCTGTAGCACGAGCACCTTATCGATTAGCTCCTTCCGAAATGAAAGAGTTGTCGGAGCAACTGCAAGAACTATCCGACAAGGGCTTTATAAGACCCAGTTCCTCACCCTAGGGAGCTCCGGTCTTGTTTGTCAAAAAGAAGGACGGATCATTTTGGATGTGCATCAGTTATCGGGAATTAAACAAGATGACGGTGAAGAATCGTTATCCACTCCCAAGGATCGACGATTTATTCGATCAACTACAAGGGTCCGATGTCTATTATAAGATAGACTTGCGATCGGGTTATCATCAGCTTCGAGTACGTGAACAATATATTTCAAAGACGGCATTCAAGACTCGGTGCGGTCATTACGAGTTCCAAGTTATGCCATTCGGTTTGACGAACGCACCGACGGTGTTTATGGATCTCATGAACCGGGTGTGCAAACCATACTTGGATAAGTTGGTAATTGTCTTTATTGACGATATACTAATTTATTCAAAGGAAAAGAAATAGCATGAAGAACATCTTAAGGCAATTCTGGAATTGCTTAAGAAAGAGGAGTTGTACGCTAAATCCTCTAAATGTGAATTTTGGATTCCTAAGGTACAATTTCTCGGCCACGTGATTGATAGTCAAGGCATTCACGTGGATCCCGCCAAGATCGAGTCTATAAAAGATTGGGCATCTCCTAAAACCCCAACGGAGATACGTCAATTTTTAGGTCTTGCCGGTTATTATCGGAGGTTTATCGAAGGATTTTCGAAAGTTGCTAAGCCAATGACCAAGCTCACGCAAAAGAAAGTCGCCTTTGAATGGGGTGACAAGCAAGAAGCAGCTTTTCAGACATTGAAGGATAAGTTGTGTAGCGCACCTATCTTAGCTCTCCCTCAAGGAGCTGAGAACTTCATTGTATATTGCGATGCGTCGCATAAAGGATTGGGTGCGGTATTGATGCAAAACGAGAAGGTGATTGCGTACGCATCACGACAGCTGAAGATTCATGAGAAAAATTATACTACTCATGATTTGGAACTTGGTGCAGTAGTGTTTGCTCTAAAACTTTGGAGGCATTATCTGTATGGAACCAAGTGCACTGTGTTTACCGACCACAAAAGTCTACAACACATCCTTAATCAAAAGGAGTTGAATATGAGGCAACGTCGTTGGTTAGAGTTGCTCAGTGATTACGACTGTGAAATTCGTTATCACCTGGGGAAAGCAAACGTAGTGGCTGATGCCCTAAGCCGTAAAGAACGGATTAAGCCACTACGGGTTCGAGCCTTAGTCATGACTATTGGTTTGAATCTCCCCAAACAAATTTTGGAAGCTCAAATAGAAGCACAGAAACCAGAGAACATCAAGAATGAAGACGTAGGAGGTATGATCAGGAAGGATATACCGAAGGAAAAGTTGGAACCCCGTGCCGACGGAACCCTATGCTTAAATGGTAGGAGTTGGTTGCCATGTTATGGTGATTTAAGGACTGTGATCATGCACGAGTCCCACAAGTCAAAATATTCTATCCATCCCGGTTCTGAAAAGATGTACCAAGACATGAAGAAGCTATATTGGTGGCCCAATATGAAAGATGACATCGCCACCTAAGTTAGCAAGTGCTTGACATGTGCAAAGGTCAAAGCCGAACATTAAAGGCCATCAGGATTGTTGGTACAACCTGGGATACCCAAGTGGAAGTGGGATAATATCACTATGGATTTTATCACCAAGCTTCCTAAGTCATCACAAGGTTTTGACACCATTTGGGTGATTGTTGATCGACTTACCAAGTCTGCACACTTTTTGCCAATAAGGGAAAAATATCTGTTGGATAAGTTGGCAAGGTTGTACTTAAATAGAATAGTAGCAAGGCATGGAATACCCGTTTCAATCATCTGTGATCGCGACGGAAGATTCACATCAAATTTTTGGAGGTCATTTCAGAAAGCTTTAGGTACGGACTTGAGTATGAGTACCGCGTACCATCCACAGACTGACAGACAGAGCGAGAGAACCATTCAAACTCTCGAAGACATGCTACGTGCTTGCGTAATCGACTTTGGGAATGGTTGGGTTAAACATTTGCCATTGGTCGAGTTTTCATATAACAACAGTTATCACGCTAGCATTAAGGCCGCACCTTATGAAGCACTTTATGGCCGAAAATGTCGTTCACCTGTGTGTTGGGCCGAGGTTGGAGAAGCTCAACTCACTGGTCCAGAGATGATCCAAGAAACAACAGAAAAGATCATTCAAATCAAGTAGAGAATTCAAGCTGCTCAGGATCGACCAAAGAGCTATGCTGATTTGAAGCAAGATAATGAAATTTAAAATTATAGGCAGATTTATGCTCAAGGTCTCACCTTGGAAAGGGGTCGTACGTTTTGGCAAGCGGGGTAAGTTAAACCCGAGGTATGTCAGAACTTTCAAGGTGTTGGCTAAGGTTGGGGATGTTGCCTATAGGCTTGAACTTTCTTAAGAGTTGAGCAGGGTTCACAATACTTTTCATGTGTCGAATCTGAAGAAATATTACTCTGACGAACCGTTAGCCATGCCGTTGGATGAAATTCACAGCGATGATAAACTCTAATTCGGTGAAGAGCCCTTGAAAAATATAGGAACAAGAGATACAAACATAAAGTATTTTAAAATCAAAGCCGTATACCAACTGTTAATTTTGCTTGGAACTCGAGGAGAGGTCCTGAGTTCACATGGGAACGTGAAGATTCATTCAAAAAGAAATACCCACACCTCTTCACAAATCAAGCGTCTTCATCCACTACAAAGTCTTAAGCTTTGAGGACAAAGCTCTTTTAACAGGTGGAGACTATAACATTTCGCATTTTTAGGTCATTTTACGACACCTATTGTTTTCATATATTATTTTAGTCTTACACGCATTTACTTTTAAATTGATACGTTTAAGTTAAAACGCGTAGGCCAAAAATAATTATTCAACATAAACGGTCACCAAACAAATTAAGGTTTACGTCAAACAAGTGTTAGATAATTATTTGGAGGAAAATTATTGACTTTGTGTGTTTTATTTTTATTGGTCACGTAAAAGGGTTTACGTTACGCAATAAAATACATTTGGGCATACCCGGAATACCTAAACTCATCTAGACTCAAACCAATACCCACTTTTATTCTCGAAACATAAAAATTATACAGTTTTTGTGTCATTAAGTCTACAAGGGCCGGTTATGTTATATTGTAACATTAACATGAGACAAACTTTGTATACTATGGTTATTAACCACCTTAAGTACACCATTATCCATATAACTAGAAATTGTCAAATCATTAGTACCCTAAACTTAATCTTAGGCGTCCAAATTTCTTAGGGATTATGAGGATCTCTTACAAAGTCTTACATACTCTTACAGCATGTACCCTTAACCAACAACTTACAATAGTTAGTTTAAGGCTAGTGTATGATTAGTTTAAGGTTAGGAAACCTTAAACTCTAGCACACTTCTTTGTTTCTCTTCCATAGGTCATGGCACAAGGATCATGTGCTATATACACAAACCATGGCTAAATCTTATACATCTATGTGTGATTAAAGCAATGTACTTAACAAAAGCTATACAAGATTTAAATCTTGTTTTTCCCTCTATTTGCCGAATTGTTCCACACACACAACACCAAACAAAATCTTGCTAAGTACATGTACAAACATTTAGTCATTAATGAAAGTACTTAGGGCCTAATATACATTGTGTAAAGATTATACATGATCTTCTTTTGCTCCATACTACTTCACGTCACAATCACAACAATATAAACATGAGATCTAAAGCAAATCATGTACATCACATAAGTCATTAAAACATGTACTTAGACAAGCTTAAGCTTCCCTAAAACCACTTAAGCTTGAACCAAAACTACCTATCCTCTCTAAGCTAATGAGACATAGTTTTAGGAAGTGGTTTAGAGATATTTTCTCTATAAATACAAGAGTTCACAACTAAGAGTGTTTATACACTCATTCGCTTAACCACATACTAGCAAAAACCATCCTTGTTTCTCTCTTTGTTTCGGGTCACCACAGCCGAGACACAACCCACACAAACACGACATCACACTTTGTAATCTAGAGTTCCAAGATATAACCTAGTGATCAAGAAGCTAGGGTTATACGTCTAAGGGTTGGGGAGCAAGAAAGATTCGGGTTTAAGCTAGGATTAGGTTATACTATTTGGGTCATTAAAAGCTTTGAAGCTTTGGGTTTGATATACAATCGGGTGTATACGATTTGGGTTGTTTTCCTAACTCGAAACCAAGCACTAAGACCATTGTAAGTTGAACCCTAACTTCTATATGTTCATGTCTTACTCGCTTTCTCTTGACTAGTCGTATGGGTCACTATTAACTTGTGCTTAACAAGTTAACGTGAGTGTGAACATGCATGGTTCAACCCATGCAAGGTTCACGCATATACAGATACATGTATATGACTTGTGTGGTGTTAGGATATGTTAAAACGTGGTTTAATAATGAGCTAAGGCTTAATCGGTTTCATTTAAATACAAGTATGGAAACCAACGTGAACACTATTACTTAGACACGAAGTACTCGAAACCTACACGTAAACTTTTCCTGAAAACATGATGGCTTGGCTTGGGAAGATGTATACTAACTAGTTGGACGATTGCATGTGATAAACATGACTTATATGTGTGCTAAACGAACTTGTTTTGGTTTGTTAGTAGTCGAATACCACAACACAAACCATACGCACCACAGTGGACATCTAAGTCCACTGTTAGGCCTTAAGACCCACGAATGCGTCAAACATATTTATAAGATGGTTTGTTTATGGCTTAAGTACTAAATGGTAACTTAGGTAGCTTAACGAAACCCTAACAAGCCCTTAGCGAGGCCTAATATGGGCCCAATAACCACAAATAAGATTAGACAGCTTATTCACGAGCTTATACAGCTTATGGACTTATTAATAAGTTTGGAGAACTAATGGACCTAAGTATAATAACCTTACACTTTTAAAACTCTTAATGGACCTAAAAGCCCATTACAATGGCTTATGGCTTATGGGATAAACCAATAAGCCAAAACAACTTATTTAAACTTAAATAACTTAATTGTAACAAAATCTACTTGAAAAACTAGCTAAACACCTTATTGGACCTTAAAGGCTTATATTGAATTAGTTATTGGGCCGAAAATCCCAATAAGCCCAAATAAGCTCATCCAAGCTTATTTCCAGAAGTAAACAGCTTATTTTGATTATTTAAGCTTAATGAAGTCTTGTGCCACTTGTTAGAACTTAAATGGATTTAAAATGTGATTTTTACAAGTTAAGAGACTAAAAGTGTCAAAATGGAAACTTGAGGGTTAAAACTGTAAACCTACTATTTTTGTAAGTTAAGGGGACTGATTTTGACATCTAGAAACCTTAAGGGGCTGTTTGGAACATAAACTAAACTAAAGTTTAAACTTTGTAAAGTTGAGGGACTAAAAGTATCAACATGGAAACTTAGGGGTATAAGTTGCAATTTGACTATTTTAAACTATAAGGACTAATTTTGCCAATCTAGAAACCTAAGGGTATGATATGAAACTAAAATGGTTTTATGAATACTTGACGTATCGAACTGGACATAATATAATGAGGATATTATTACAAGTTAAAATCACAGTTTATAAATACATAAACAACACAATTAATAAATACGTATATTTATTAATGACACGTATACTTATACAGGTACATACATAGTGGTACACCTTCCCAAGAGCCAACGAGCAAAAACGAATACAATAAACATCTACACCACCACACAAGTGATAACAGTATATATAAACTAGCAAATTATTATAGCTTATACATGAAGTCGTTAGCCTAAACTTGTAGACTAAGACTGAACGTATTTACTTAGGTATTTGACAGTGTCATTCATTTGCCATACTTGGGTATATTTACCATTCACGAAGGACTACCTACTAAGGTGAGTTCATAGCCCCATGCTTTACAATTATTTAAATGATTTACATCTTTGGGGTGAGAACATGCTTTGTTTTACAAATTGGACGCAAGTGTACATTTTATACAATGATTACGTGTTTGCCTAAGTAGCAATAACCCACTGAGCCCATTATCATGAACTATTAATAGATCTATTTGGGATTGACGTCCCTGTTTGGGTGAGTAGCGCTCACTGTGCCGGTCTGCCGGATAACAAA
>BQNB010112262.1:0-22187 GCA_026074375.1 Tanacetum coccineum
CTAGTAGCGGTGGATTACGTGTCTAAATGGGTTGAAGTTCAAGCACTCCCTACAAATGATGCTCGTGTAGTGGTGAAATTTCTAAAAGGGTTATTTGCCAGATTTGGGGTTCCTAAAGCCTTAATCAGTGATAGGGGAACACATTTTTGTAACTCTCAACTAGAAAAAGCTTTGTTGAAATATGGGGTAACTCATAAAATATCAACATCATATCACCCTCAGACTAATGGATAAACCAAAATCACTAACAGAGCTATTAAACATATTTTAGAAAGGTCGATAGGATATAAGCCCAAGGATTGGTCAGAAAAGCTCAACGATGCATTATGGGCATTCAGATCGGCTTACAAAACACCAACAGGATGTGCCCCCTTTAGAATGGTTTACAGTAAGGCTTGTCATCTATCGGTAGAGATTGAACATAAAGCACATTGGGCACTAAAACAATGTAATATGGATCTTACGGCGATACGAAAAACCGTTTCATAGAGCTAAACGAATTAATGGAATTACGAGATGGAGCATACGAGAATACTCGAATCTACAAGGAAAGAACCAAGAAATGACATGACTCTAGGCTCTGTGAGGATAGAGATTTTAAAAATGGAGACAAGGTCTTGTTATTTAACTCTCGCTTGAAGTTACATCCAGGTTAACTCAAATCAAAGTGGTCCGGACCTTTCATCGTAAAAACCATGTACCCATATGGAGCCGCTCAAATCACCAATAAGAATGGTTTAAGCTTTAAGGTCAACGGCCAAAGGTTAAAGAAATATTACGATAGAAATTTTAGCACGGAAGATAACGAGTTTGTAGAGCTCGAAGAATAAAGAAAGAAGAAAGGACATAGTCTAACTTAAAGACTAGCTGAAAGAAAAGTGCTTCTCGGGAGACAACCCGGCTGTTTTTAATTGTTTGAAAACTATAATTTTAATTGTTTGATTGAGTCTGTCTTCCCAGTCACTCAATACGGTGTATTAAACCTCTATGGACACGCCGTATCGAACGTCTGAACATTATCGGTCCTTTACATTCAATATTTAATTTCCTGCAAAACTTTAAAACATTTGTTTTTACAGGACGCAATACGGCATATCCTCGGGTTTGGGATACGGCGTATTGACTACCTGTACAGTATGTGTGTTTATTTTCTGCATTGTAACCATTGTAAACCGAGATAGAAATTAAACCTTTGTCTTCTAACTTTCATGCAAGACCTTGCTGTAAGGAAATCGACGATATGGTATACTTTGAAAAAGACGCATGTGTTGAACTCATGCGAGCATTCTGACGCCTCGTCAACACACTTTTACTCAAGAACTCATATTGGAGAATCATTCCGAGCAACATATCAGGGGAGTTTCTTGTTCTAATTCTATTTCCCATTTTCTTTTTAATTGTTTTATCTATACAATGAGGACGTTGTATAATTTAAGTGGGGTGGATGGAGAATTAGAACGCATACTTGTCCTTCTTTTACAAATAACATGCTACATGCTTAAAATTATGCCAGAATTTTAAAATATTTAGCATAACTTTTGTAAAAATTACTAGTTACGTGACCATGCGCACTATAACCCTTAATGATAATTTTTAAGAATTAAGCCTATTCCGTTTCCAAACATTTACAAAAAATTTCACAAAAATTATGAGTGTGCCGGTGATGTAGTGAACTTTAGAACCTGGCTTGGTACGTATATCACTCGAGACCACAATGATGAGTACTATGGACTTAGATGAAGTAACATGTTTAACTAGTAAATTTCTAGGAATATACCAAAAAGCCTACATGTTGTAAAATTAACTAACTACACTGGTTAGTTAAACCCCATGTAACCCTTTGCTTACTCTCACTATAAGAGTAAGATAACCCTGTTGAGCCATTCCTGTATTTTTCACACCATATGTCTATTTTCGTTACACCTTTACACCTTAGCCTACCCTGTAGATTAAGCCTACTTAATCAAAGTTGCTAATTGCTTTTGTGTAAAGTTTTGTATTTCCTGTGTCAAGTGAAAAGTTCTATCCTTGTTAATGGTAGGGGAAGTTACACAATGAAATGGGAAAATATGTAGCTCGAGTATTTTGCTACTTTCGTGATTATGTATTATGTCCGAAGATGAAGTGTTAAAGGAAAATTTATCCGGAAAAATTATGATTGTGAAGACGGTGAAATTGTACCGAGGATTATGTTATGAAAAAAAGGGGAAAAAATAGAAAAATGCATCAAAAAGAGAAGGAAGTTTTATAGTCGGTTAGTTCAAACTTAAACCGAAGGAATTCTTGGAAGGATCGATTATTCATTGATATGTAACGATGTATAGTTTTGTAATAAGTGGTTGATATCACCACTTTTGTAAAAGTATGTAAAGTTGGGATGTAAGGGAAGTTGACCGTTATGGGAACACCAACTTAGGTTGTCTTTGTCATTTTTATGATTGAGGCATTTGTATATATTTTGAGTCTTTATCATGGAACGGTCAGGGAAAAGTTACTAGCAACTACCTTATTTATTCAAGCTTAATCTATTTGTTTTGTGAATTTTATTTAACAACAATTTACTTCCCATTCCTAGCAACTAACCTTAGGTTTTACTCGAACGAGGTTGGATTAGGGCATGCATGTCTATTTCGTCGTTACGGCCATGTATGCGTAATTTAGCCGCCTTGTTGGTTTATGACTTTTGGTGAAAACTAGAACGTACCTACCCTCTATCATTCTTTATCCTAACCTTTGGTTAAGCTCGAATGAAGATGTGTTCGAACACACATGTCTATTCCATTGTTACGGCCGTGTATGTGTGCTTCAGCTGCCTTGTTGGGGTGGTACTATCGGTGAAATATTGTTAGAATGATTAACCCTTAGCCTTATATAAAAACCCAATTTACCTTTTGACTTGTTTCTCCTTAGCTTTAGTGGTGGAGATGTTTATCCTGGCCAAGCTTATGATACGGAGCTAATCACGACCGAGCAATTAAGTATACCACTTAAATGTTACACCCTAGATTGGTTGAGTGATCTGAGTGCTTTCATTTCCATATTTCATGAGGTGCTTGGTCTTGTACAGGTGATTAAAACAAAAAAAGTGCTTAAACAGAAAAATCCTTGACTTCGGTTAGGATACATTTTCAATATAATCTAGAGTCTACTTGAGGACAAGTAGGGTTCAAGTGGGGGGATATTTGATGACATCAAATAACGTCACATTAATACCATCATTTATCCCGAATAAACTAACCACTTTTGTATAATTATTGCAAGAATGTGTACTTAATTGTTTAAAAGTGTTATTTGCAGTACTTGAGGAGTGATTTGTGAAGACATGCTAAAAGGCGCGTATTTTGGAGCTAAAACGAAGACATTTGAAGATTACTCATTTTGACCAATACGATTTATCCACTAAAAGAGATACGGCATATCAACGCCAAGTCTTCAGAAGAAAACGCGTATTTACAATTCCCAATACGGCATATACACCTTCTGCCATACGCCGTATCTATGAAGATAACTATTCAGAGATACAAAAATATTTATATTTTGGGAATGTATATTATACTAATCTTGAACTTTGCGCGCACTCCAAGGGATACACCCTAATACGCCGTATTGGCCTAGCCCAATACGACGTATCCAGCCTTTTTCAGAGGTTATAAATAGAAGACTCAAAAACGAGTTTTCAGTGTGCAAAATTATATTCTTCATACCATACACATAAAAGATAATTTTATGAAGAGAAGAAGAGCAATAAAGGTCAAGCATCGATCACGATTCCATAGAAGACACCGTGTAATTTCCTTACTCTTGTAATCATTTAATTTTTGGTATCGTTCGGTAAAACGTTTAGTTTACCTTGGTTAATTGATCACGCTTGTAAAATTACAATGGTTATGGGCTAATACCCTTGGGTATTACCCATCTTAATGAAGATTTAATGTTTGTTTGTTTTAAAATCGATTTTATTAATTTATCGTTGAGAGTTTGATTATGTTTATCACATGATACTTGTCTACGTGTTTGAATATGCGACCTATCATTCAACTGGGTCTAGTTACGCCTAACAAGCGAGCTAGATACTGTGATATCTCTCCATATCGTGTTTTATATTACTAGACCAATAGGATCACAAGTAACGTTCTGTCTTTGTCTTTAAATTAAGAGCTTAGTTGGACCGGTAGGTGACCCGTAATGTTTCAACAAGTATGTTCTTGATTAATTGATAAAGATTTGAATAGTGGACTACCAGTATATAA
Organism: Tanacetum coccineum; assembly: GCA_026074375.1. Classification (NCBI taxonomy): domain Eukaryota; kingdom Viridiplantae; phylum Streptophyta; class Magnoliopsida; order Asterales; family Asteraceae; genus Tanacetum; species Tanacetum coccineum. Next base: position 4,251 of record BQNB010112262.1, read on the forward strand.
AATACCGTGAACAGGTAAGTGGGTAATAATGTTTTTTTGTTTTGTTTTTTTTTCCCGATGGGCTAGGGTTTATCAAGATCACCATTGCTATAATCCCTAGATAGATTATAATTAAACTAAAGGATGCTTTATGCGGATGCGTTAATTGTGACAGGATTCAACGTGTTTAGGTCTTAGGATGATGTCCCGCCTAAGTCTTAAGAATGATATGCCGCTTCGAGATAAGAAATCATTGCACTAAATAAATAAACCAGCATTTAATCGGATTTAATATGGCTAATATAGTTTTCTATTATTTGGATTGCACCGCTCTTTTATCTTCTGATTGTTTTCTTGCATGTTTATTGTGTTTAGAATTGATTATTCTCACCATAAAACCTATACCAGTCTCTCAGGCTGAAACCCCCCCATATCCGTTAGAAGCGTATATAGCATAGGTATAACAAGTATTTAGAATTAATTTAAATAAAAGTAATTAAAATACTGATAGATTATAAGGTTAACGACCTCGCTCTTAGTGTTCGACACCCTACTTACCATAAAATTCCACCCGATCGGGTACACTGCCCATTAAAGTATTGTTTTAGGATAAGTCGGCTAAATATAATGTAAAACTTGGTAATCAATAAATTGACCCTACACGACAGCACATCAGAGTCCATCAACAAAGGCCCTTTCTCCAGCCCCCAATGGGTGAACCTCTTCCAAACCAATGAGAATGTCTATCGAGAGTTGGTTCGTGAGTTCTTTGCTTCATTTGACTTCGATGCCTCCCCTTGTAGGTATGATCCTAATTATTTGGGTGTTAGGTTTAGATTAGGGGGCTAGCAAAAGGAGAATTCTCTTTTGGAATTAGGATGGACAATTGGTTTGTAATCTGAAAGGCAATCTAGGGAGAGTGTTACTCTAAGTGGGTTAAGAAAAGGGGTGACAGTGAAGGCGAATTACTTGTTGTTGGGATTTTGGCCAACCATTAGGGATGATGGGTTTAATGTGGGAAATACGAAAGTGGCTGCCATTAAGGATCCAAGGGTTAAGCTTGCCCATCGTAGCATTACAACGACCATTGCGGGTAGAAAGAAAATGACTCATAGGGTCACCGAAATTGACCTATTATACCTTTATTGCATCTACTCCAATGAGGTCGTCTGCAACATTCCATATTGGCTTGCTAAGTACATGGTTGGGATGAGGGAAAAGAGTTTGATTTGTGGAGGGATGTTTGCAACTCGGATTGCCCGATCTTATGGGTTGCTAACCAGTAAAATGATAAGGGAATTAAGTGTCGAGCCCTCTCCTCATGTCTTTCAAAAAGAAATCATTGATCTCAATGGGGGCTATTATAGAGCTACATAATAGAGGATGCTTTTGGCCCGCAGCATGAGAGGCCGTGGAAGAATATGATGAAGATGATGAGGGTGATGAGGCAGCTGGAGGAGATGCGGGTCACGAAGGGGCTGGAGGTTCCGCCGACATGTATCACAACATGATCCAAAGTGATTGGCAAGTTCGCCAAGCACGTTGGATGGATCAGTAAGATGAGCAGTGGGGAAGGCTTAACACTTGGATGGGGCAGCAGGATGAACGAGCCCAGTGGATGTATGATCATACTGTCCACCAATTCCAATACCTCTCCACTCGTGACAACCTGGACCCCCACCTCTAGATTGACTCGTTCCCAGGGTATGAGGCCGATTACCTACCCGTTGGCTATCAGGGATACATGCCTCCAGGCTATGAGTACCGCCCCGACCCCTCTCAAGATGACTCTTAGTGATTGTTCATGTTTAGTCTAGCATTCTGTGATGTTTTTCAATGTTAAACAACTATGGATTGTAATAATCTAGGATTCAAATATTTGAACTATTATTTCTATGTTTGTCTAACTAATTATCGTTTAATATTAGGAATATCGTATGTTTTAATTCTTTATTGTTTGTTTTATTATGTTTGAATGAACTTTGTAATCATGCTTTGTTTGTTTATAACTTTGTCTTATTTGCAATCGAAGGTATTTTGCAATAAAATAAGTGTAGGGGAATATATTCGTTTTTATCGAACCAATTCAACATTTAAAAAATAAAAATTTGGGTTTTTTTTTTTTTAGATAAATTCGCGTCATTTTCGAGTCCATATGATTGTAATGATTAATTTCAGATTTATGTAGTGCTTCTTCATAAATAACTAATAAAATTTTGCTGCATGAAATTTTTCTCATTAAAAACGAAGAAGAAATTTTTACAGACCCTGGAGACGGGTCGGGAATAACACATGACGGCGTCGCATCTCCAGTAATGTAAAAAATTCGAATTTTTTTCAAGTATTTCTGAAAAATAAAATGTGCAACATTTAAAATTTGTAATTCTTTGTAAACCTCATAAACCTAATGATTACACATTACTTTCATCCAATCTTTACTGCATTTTCATAGAGTTAAAACCTAAACTCTCATTGTATATTATATCTATCCTCCGATATTATCTTGGTGCAGTTGTCTTGTCTTTGATTACAGGTTATATTTGATGAGAAAGCAGCTTGGAAGTCTTAGGAATTCATCATACGATACTTGGAGACGATTTAACCAGTTATCGCATAGTTTCTTCTTCATTAGTGAGCAAACTAGGAGTACTAGTTTCTATTCCTTTTTTCTTATCCCGTTAGTCATTTTACAGGTACTTCCATAGAACATTGGTGACCAAGTTAACTAAGTGTAGGGGGAAATAAGCCTTAGAAACTATTCCTTCATTTGCCATTTGCTTGTTCCTTAAAATGATGGGTAATATATCGAAACATAGCATAAAAAGGTAATTTTGACCAAAATTTAAATTTTTTTATGACACATACCGACGAAAACCAAGTATTAATAGCGTCTCATGGATAGGAATGTGTATGACTAGCACAAAAACCCTCAAAATTTCACCCCAAAAATGTGAGGTTCGCCTTTAGATCTTTAGGAATTCGGGTATCCATTATTGATACCCAAGATAATTTGTACCTTTAGCTTTCTCGAGTTAAGGTTTGAATTCAGTCATATGTGTATATTCCGTCATTACGGATGTGTACGTATGGTCTTTGTCGCCTTTTCTGAAGCATTGGTATCGATATTAAATTATATGAGTGTACCGGTAGTATATTAAATTCTAGAATTTGTTTTTGTGATGCATCTCGAGACTGCATAGTGAGTATTAGGATTTGCTAGATAAGAGGCACTAGGGTTAACCCATATTTTAAACCTGTAATTGTTATTATGGTCACATCGATCATATAACTATCCCACACCCTTTTCATGCACTCATTTTTAGTGCAAGATACCCCTAGTACAACCCTCCGAGCCTATCCTTTTTTACGGTTCTTGTAATTTTCTGGTTAAGCCGGACTATTAATGAAGAGCACTGTCACCCATAAACCAATTGTTACACCCAAATCTCCTTAGCCTACCTTGTATGTACTCGCTTTTAGTACATTATTGTTTTAACCCAAGTTAATTATTTGAGTACACGGTTGCTAAGTCCTTATCCTTGTAAATACTGTTTTGGGACGATTGGGATTCATGGTAGTATTCATCTTATGAAGAATTGGGGAAGAAGTAATTTATTACCCCCAATAGAGCTCAATAAGCTCCATGTTATTTTGATCCACCTCAAATCGGGTCATTAGTTAGATTGTAAATAATCGAGTATGTAAAAGTTCAAGTGTAGGGGTGTATCTATAAACCCTCATGATGTATTATATGTTTAAGCAATGGCAGGGCAAAAGTGTACAAAAAAAATGTATATAAAAAAAGTAAAAAAAAATGTACGGGCTGCCATTTGCTTATGTTTATGTTTATATTAGAGTCAAGAAAAGAAAAAGAAAGAGATTGGTGTAGAGTTTTGTAGAGTTTGTATATTTTATCCGAGTCTTTGGCTTAGCAACCAAACCAACGTGTATTCTTATAAATAATAAGGTAACCCATCCACTCCAAATTTACACAAAGTTACCGCCCAAATGTATCTATCCGTTTCCGTTTCCATTAATGTTATCTTACACCTACACCCCCACAATCCTTTAAAAGACTTATTGGATAGTAATGAATAATGCTTGCGCCTAGCGGTGGAGGTTTGATCCTTTACCAAGCCTATGGTAATTTATATGCTATGACAGGTAATGAGTGTTGATTTTCCGTTTCCCCATTATGTTATAACTTATTATACATCCGAGTGAAAGAGAGAATCCCAAACACTTATGTGAGGTGCTAGTATATACTTTCCGTGCTTTTAATTACGAGGTCGAGAAAGTTGTGTTGAAAATACTTTTAAAGAGTATGTTAAATGACCCTCATATTGCTATTGTCTAGGTAGAAAATCCCATTTGCTTGAGGACAAGCAAATCCCAAGTGTAGGGGTATTTGATGAGGTGTTATTTTATACATTGTTTCGGGGTCATTTAACCCCCTAAATCATGCAAATATGCCCAAATTATGTGCTTAATTGTTTGTTTTCAGGTTTTTAGCACTTGGATGGCTTTTGGAGGAAATACACGTGACTTGGGCTCATTTGGAGAAGAAACGGACAAGATTACGGACCTACACCAAATCTCTTAAAGATTTATGCAAACAGTGGCTGGAGACGGCGTCGCAGGCATAAAGTGACGCCGTCGTGATCCAACTAGTGACGGCGTCAGGAATTTAGCGATGGCGTCAGGACGTGGCCGACTTAAAGAGGATCTAGAATCATCTACGTGGCGACGGCGTCTGGATTACAAAGCGACGCCGTCGCGTCGACATCTCTTTAAATATACATTCGTTTTTAGGGTTTTAGTGTGTAACATTGGGATAACTTTGTATAAACCTAGGGAGACGAACCCTAGTCGTTTTAGGAGCATTACAGGTCGTTTTTAGGGCCTCAAAACCCTATTGTACTACACTGAATCCATGTTTTAATCAAGTAAAGTTATTTATCATTAATCATTCAATATGTCTATGTGTTGTTTGATTGATTTATCTTCTTGCTTTCTTTATAACATGCGAGGCTAAACTCTCCTTTGTATTTATCTATGATTGCATGAAACTTAGGTTGTAGATCCTTTTGATGTTGCTTCTTGTTGATGAATGTGCGCGGTAGGCTTTAGAAAACCAGCTTTTGCCTGTATCGCTGTTGATATGTCTAGGGAAACGCGAGTAGTGTAGAAAGGATACCATCTGTAACAGTCTTCATACTACCTTACCCACTATATGGTTGATCCCTCTTAAGTTATTTCACATGCATTTAATATACTCTTAGGGGCCTTGTAATATTCTTCATACTACCTTACTTGTGCGTTGCCCAAACGGAATATTAAATAGACGGCGGGTTCGTGTAATCCGTTCATGACCTATGAAATACTTACACAGATCATCACAAGTATGACAAAGCAACAAATACAGGAGAAGCAATATGAGGGGTATTGCATGATTAGGTAAATACATCTGTTGATCATAAAGTTATCACGATTTGTTTAGATATTAATTAGTTTAGTTATTAGTTAATCAAACCAACCTCTCAAACCATTGATTTACCTGCTTTCCATAAAATATAAAAATACAAAAAGAATCTTCTCTCAACCCCGTAGAATTCTGTTAGACCATGATCAATCCTTCCCAACCTATTCTCCAAGAGAGCGATAACAACCCCTGAGTCTTACCTATAATACACTGCAACTATTAGGTACACTGCCTAGGGAGTTGTAAAACTTCGTGTTGAAGTCTTTACGAGACCTCACATCATATTTAAATAATGGAACTGTAAGTAGTTGTATTAAATAATGAATTGATATACTAGGTATGATTGTTTTTATTTATACTATTATGTTCTTTATTTGCATGATTAAATCCATGAATAAATTTATTTATTCTAAAGTTGTCCATTGTCGATTAACGATACGGGAGTATTGTTGAGTTAAGACAAATGTGAGCGAGGTAATATTCTTGGAAAAGGATATGTCCGCCATACTCGTATGTTATTCATTGTGATGAATATCTGACTACCCCAACTTGTGTGACCCCACTTTATGGATCATCGTCATTAAGTGAATTCTACTCATGGTAGAGTTTTTGCTCATCCTTAGACTTGAGATGCAAGCAGGCTTCGCATGTGTGGATGGCATTTCTTGATTCTAGTCAAACGTCATCCTGAATAAGGTGGTTATAAAGGCTACTTTCAGAAGTGTTATGAAGCATATGAATGACACTTGTAGTCAAAATAGAATTTGTTCCTCCATGTGCTTATGGAGTTAGATACTTACTAAGTCCCTCAATGAATTGATCAAATATATGTATAGCCGCACCCAAATGTAATAAGAAAAAACCACGAGGGGCAAAGGGTAAGGACAAGGGAAAGAATAAGCTTACTTATACTCCCAAGCCCAAGATCCTACCACCGCCTAAGAGACATAATCCGGCAAAGGACTTTGTCTGCCACCACTGCAAGGAGGTGGGTCATTGGAGGAGAAATTGTCCTTCCTACCAAGCTGAGTTGAAGGAGATGAAGAATGCTAGTGTGGCTAGTACTTCATGTATCTTCACTATAGAACTTTATGTTTTTTTCTAATGAGACTTGGGTATATGATATGGGTTATGGTACTCATATCTGTAATACCTTGCAGGGTCTTAGAGAAAGCAAGAAGTTGAAACATGAAGCTTTAAGTCTGTACATGGGCAATGAAATGTGTGTAGTCGTTGAAGCTATTAGAAGTTTTGATTTAATTCTTCCTAGTGGTTTAATAATTGTATTAGACAACTGTCATTTTGCACCTTCTGTTACTAGGGGTGTTGTTTTAATTTCCCGTTTGGTTAATAACGGTTATATTCATACATTTACGAATTATGGTATTTCTGTTTCGAAAGATAATGTGTTTTATTTTAATGCAATTCCAAGGGATGGTATTTATGAAATAGATATGCATAATCTTTATCCAAATGTTAGTTCTATGTTTAATGTTAGCAACAAAAGAGCCAAACATGCGTTGGACTCTTCTTATCTATGGCATTGTCGTCTTGGTCATATAAACAAGAAACGCATGGACAAGCTTCAGCGTGATGGGATCTTGCAACCCACTCACGATGAATCACTTGAGAAATGCAAGTCTTGTATATCTGGGAAGATGGCGCGCAAGCCTTTTCCACATCAAGTGGAAAGAGCTAAGGATCTATTAGGACTTATACACACTGATGTATGTGGCCCTTTTAGAACTGTGTCAAGAGAGGGTGCTAGTTACTTCATCACCTTTACAGATGATTTCAGCCGTTATGGTTATGTTTACTTGATGAAACATAAACATGAGGTGTTTGAAACATTTAAGGTAACAATAATGTTGGTGAATTCATAGGTTTGTGAATTATATGAGTGTAGAACCGCAAGATTCCCCCGTGATAATACATTAAATGTAAACATCACAAAAATATAATTACGTTTCTCTAAGATCATGACACTAAAGCTCGACATAAATGAATTGCAATATAAATTGCCTACATTGCCCATGATGATGTTCTAACCCAGAACATCCTAAATCCGACATGGTATACGTTCGTTGGCTCGGTAGTTTTGACACTAGTGATAGCTAATCACCCGAACGGGGGCGTCACCCCCAAATAGATCTATTTATAACATTCGCGTTCACCCTCCAAGTGATTTATAGTTTATGATAGTGGGCATATTGGGTTATCGCTACTTAGGCAAACACGTAATTAGTTTAAATATGAAATGTTTACTTGCGTCCAATTATAAATCAAAGCATGTTCTCACCCCAAAACATATAAATCATTATAAAATGTAAAACGTAGAGCAATGAACTCACCTCAGTGGAATGGGTTAAACAATTAAATCACAACAGAAAGTGCCGTCACAATACGCCCTGCATGCAACCTAATAAATTTATAGGTCGTATGAGTACAAGAACTTTTGAATAAACAACTACCATAATATAATTCTAATAAGCTACATCACCATCTAATTGAGTTTATGAAATAATATTTAAATTGCTTTTGATAAATATTATCTGTGTGTTTGTACTCGTATAGTCGAATAAATAATTCAATTGTCTTTGTAAAATAATATTTATAAAGTTTAGGACATGTATAAAGATTATATAAATGATTCTAAAATGTTTCGCAAAAATTTATATTAAAAACGAACCAATACTATGCACGACAAAAAATAGTGCACAAGTATAAGATAGTGCGTATCTTTCTCGTTTTAAGCCCGTTTGGGATGTTTCTTACGTCCATGTTCTCGTATTAAGACGAGGTATCAAAATATTACATTTTCTTATTTTCAAGCTACTGGTGAACAATATTTTTTACTGTTCATAGACTTTTATAAAATTATTTTTATAAAATTAGTTACAGTAAACTCGTAAACGTCGTATTTTATTCGTTTTCACTCCGTTTAGTGATTCTTTCGAGCACGTCTTCGTAATTAAAAGTCCTATCTCTTTAATGATGTTTTCAAAATATTCATGTCTGAGATGAACATTAACTTTTATAAAAATAGTTTTATAAAAGTATTTATTGTCGTAAACTTGCGTAATTCATAACTCCTTCGTTATTGATCCAAAAATTACGATTCTTAATGTTTTGGAATCCTAAAATTATGTACTATTTGAGAAAAATAACCAATCTTATGTATCAGAAGTAGTTTGTAACTTGAATTTATAAAATTTCTTTTATAACGCGTTTAATTAACGTATAACTTGAAATTAACGTATCTCCTTCGTTATAAATTGGTTTTTTGAGTTTCGTACCTTTTTAGAATCCTCATGAGATGTAGTATTTTATAAAAATATAAAATGGATACCTTAAAATTCAAATTCAAACAGCCCCTTTTGGTTGATTTCTCAAAATGTGTTTAAAAGTTGTTTTTATAACTTTTTAGTTTAACCACTTTGTTACAAGTCCTTTAGAACCATATATACCATGTATCTTACATACTTAGGGTCCTTAGTCCTTCATTTGTCCTTCATTTGTCCAAGACTCACAAGATCCATGAGTTTACATACCTATTTGTCCATAACTTTATATATGTATACTTTTAAAGTAACTTGTTTATATATACTTTTATATATAAACCACTCATGTACAATACTTATACATCCATTATAACATGATATTAAGATCTATATATCATATGTAAAAGTTTATCAAACCATAAACAAGTGTAAAAATCCATTTTTACAAGTAAATAAATTCCTAGATGGTGATTAACTACATAGCCATTATATACACATAAAATCATGAATGTAAAGAGATTAAGGCTTTTAGGCAACCTTAATATGAAGTATGATGATGAACAATATGATCTAAACCCTTGTTTATATGACAAACCCAAGCTTTCAACACTTGAAAACCCTAATTCCAAGCAAAACCCTAATCTTGAACCTTTCTTGTTTAACACTTGTACACTCCAAACTAACCCTTCTAAACACTATAGGTTATCTTAGAAATGATGTAGGAATGTATGTAAATGTGCTAAATAATTTTTGTATGGATTATTTGTGTTGTTTGATGTTGGTCGTGGCATATAAGGAGAAAAAAATGAGGTTTTGTGAAGTTTTTCTAGCTAAGAATGAAGTGTGTGAATGAATACTAGTAATGCATGCCTTATATAACACTTTGACTAGTCCAAGACTTCTATAGGAAGTGGTCAAGATTCAAAGGGACAATGGGAGGGATTTAAGGAAGTCTTTGGTCACGATAGAAGAAAATCTTAAGGTTTTAAATGGTAAGTGTATGTACATATCAAGTTGGAAATTTTTTATGATATTTTTCTTGATTTTTCCCACGATATCCGACCATATATAGATATATAGGATGAAATTTTGTAAATTTTGAGTATTGGGTATAATTATGGGTATTTTTTGAAGCGTAGAAAAGTTTTGGTGGTTCTGGGAATGCCTAAACGTATTTTATCGTGAAACGTAAACACTTTACGTAACCAATAAAAATAAAAATGTGCAAAGTTAATAATTATCCTCCAAATAATTACTTAACACTTTCTTAATGTAAACATTTAATTGTTTGATGCCCGTTTACATTGAATGATAATTTTTAGCTTACGCGATTTAACTTAACGATTACGATTTAAAAGCAAACGCGTACAATACTAAAAATAAATAGTGAATTTCTTGACATCGTAAATGACCCTAAAACATAGGGTGTTATAGTTGGACTCTTTTTATCTATGACATTGTCATCTTGGTCATATAAACAAGAAACGCATGGACAAGCTTTAGCGTGATGGGATCTTGCAACCCACTCATGATGAATCACTTGAGAAATGTAAGTCTTGTATATCTAGGAAGATAGCGCGCAAGCCTTTTACACATTAAGTGGAAAGAGCTAAGGATCTATTAGGACTTATACACACTGATGTATGTGGCCCTTTTAGATCTGTGATAAGAGAGGGTGCTAGTTACTTCATCACCTTTACAGATGATTTCAGCCATTATGGTTATGTTTACTTGATGAAACATAAACATGAGGTGTTTGAAACATTTAAGGTCTTTCATAATAAAGTTGAAAATCAACTCGGTAAAAAGATAAAGTCGATTCGATCCGACCGAGGAAGCAAATACCTGAGTCATGAGTTTGTTAATCACATGAAAAGTTATGGTATTGTATCCCAACTTACTCCGCCTTATACACTACAACATAATGGGTTGTCTGAGAGGAGGAATCGAACTTTACTTGATATTGTTTGATCCATGATGATTCTAACAACTCTGCTAAAATCCTTTTGGGGATATGCTTTCGAGTCTGCAACTCGCATTCTCAATATGGTTCCAACCAAGAAGGTTAAAAGGACGCCTTATAAAATTTGGCACGGGAAAGCTCCCAAGTTGTCCTACTTAAGGGTTTGGGGTTGTGAGGCACTCGTGAAACGAGACACGATTGAAAAACTTGATCCTAGATCCATTAAGTGTATCTTTGTAGGAGACCCAAAGGAAACGATGGGTTACTACTTCTACTATCCATTCGAGAACAAGATTTTTGTTTCTCGAAATGCTGAGTTCTTTGAGAATAGCCTTACGGTATAAGAAGCGAGTGGGAGTCATGGACTTCTCAAATCGAGTGGGAGTGACGGAGGAATTGAATTAATTCAAAAAGAAGATACACAACCTTCTGAAAATACTAGCGAAATACATAATGAGGTCGCGCCTATCGAGGTCGAGCCCCAAAATGTTGAAGTTCATATTTGTATATCCGCAAGGATACCTCAAGCACCAGATAGATATGGCTTCTATGTTGATGTTGAGGAATTTGAATTAGGGGATCTTAATGAACCACCTAATTACAAAGCTGCATTATTAGATCCTGATTTTGACAAATGGCTTGAAGCTATTAATACAAAAATGCAATCCATGAAAGATAACCAAGTCACGGTTTTGGTTGATCTTCCTCCTAACGGTCGAACTGTTGGGAGTAAATGGCTTTTCAAGAAAAAGACTAACATGGATGGCAATGTACACACCTTTAAAGCTCGTCTTGTAGCAAAAGGTTATACTCAAACATACGGTGTAGATTATGAAGAAACCTTCTCTCCTGTTGTAAACATTAGAAATATAAGGATTCTTTTAGCCATAGCCATGTTTCTAAACGGTCACCTAAGCGAGGATGTATATATGGTGCAACCTAAGGGGTTTGTGGATCCAAAACATCCCAACAAAGTATGCAAACTTTAATGTTTCATTTATGGATTGAAGCAAGCATCAATAAGATATTTGATGTAGAAATCAAGAAGGTTGGTTTTACTCAAAATCCTGATGAGCCACGTGTATATCTCAAAGCTAGCGGGAGTAATGTTGTGTTCCTAATCTTGTATGTCGATGACATATTACTCATGGGAAATAACATTACAATGCTGCAAGAAGTTAAATCTTGGCTTTGTAAGTTTTTTTCTATGAAAGACTTAGGAGAAGAAGCATACATCCTTGGAATCAAGATCATACGTGATAGATCTAAGTGGTTGATTGCTCTTAGTCAAATTGCTTAACTAGAGAAAATCCTAAAGAGATTTTGGATGGAAAACTCCAAGAAAGTGTATACTCCAATGATAGAAAAGCATGACTATAGAAAGTCCCAAGGTGCTAAAACACCTAGTGAGGTACAACGTATGCAAAGAGTTCCTTATGCTTCAACTATAGGTTCAATCATGTATGCAGTTAGATGTACTAGACCTGATGTTGCCTTTGCGTAAAATTCGTGTAGTCGTTTTCAGCAAAATCCTGGTGAGATTCACTAGACTGCTGTTAAAGCTATTCATAAGTATTTGTGGAATACTAAAGATATGGTTCTTGTGTAAGGGGTAAAACCTGAAGCTGAGCTAAAAGTATCTTGTTATGCTGATGCTAGTTTTCAGTTAGATGAGAACGATACCAAATCCCAAACAGGATATGTGTTTGTACTTAATGGTGGAGCCGTAGACTAGAAGAGTGCCAAGCAAAGCACTACTGCTATGTCTTCTACAGAAGCTGAGTACATTGATGCTGCTGAAGCATTAATGGAATCTGTCTGGATGAATAATTTATTGATGGACTTGGAAGTGTCATGCCATCTAATAAAAGACCTATGGAGATGCTATGTGACAATGAGCCTGCAATAGCGATCGCCAATGATCCTGGAATTTTGAAGGGAGCCAGAAATTTTCAGAGGAAATATCACTACATTCGTGAAGTTATTCAAGAACGTAAGATTGTCTAAAAGAAAGATCACACAGATGACAACGTAGCTGATCCATTTACAAAACCAATGCCATACGATAAGCATTATGAACATGTTATGGCGATTGACATTGTTCCTGCTAGTAGTCTCATGTAAACGATTGTTATTTTAATAAATGAATTAATTTACGTGGTAAATTGTTTTCATTTCATAATAATTGTGTCCTATATTTGCATGTTTATATCCATGAATGACTTGTAGTATTCTAAAGCTATGTCCATTACCAGTTGACAATATTAGAGTATTGTTAAGATAAGGTAAATGTGAGTGTTTGGTTGTATTCTGGAGAATATGTAAAGATGATTCTGCCAACTTCACATGTTATTCAATGTTGTTGAATATTGGATACCCCACTTGGGTTAATCACTTTATGGATCGGCGTCATTGGGTGCGTTACACATACGGTAAAAGTTATGTTTATCCTTAGACTTGAGATGCAAGCGGGTTTTGCATGTATGGATAGCATTTCTTAATTATAGTCTACCACTATGTTGTTAAAAGATAGTCATAAGGGTTATTTTCAACTTGTAGTCAAAATAGGATTTATTCCTCCAATTGAGTGGGAGTAAGATACTTACAGGGCCCCTCGTTGGGTTGATCAGATATTTGCATGGTCGTGCCCAAAGTGTAGTTAAGATGATTTTTTTATATTTGGTGATTTGAATCAATACAGATGTGAGAAACATAATCGTTAAACTATGGAATGACCACTAATCCATATCCATATTTAATATTGTATCTGAAACAAAAGGATAGGACTGACTAAAACCATTAAAGGCTGAGTTGTTTACCAAAACTGCATACTTAGGTATTTCTGGGAGCATTAATAATGTTGCTAGACTATTTGTCAATGTTAGTGTGTTATATTATATGACAAAGACATTCGCAAGTAGGAGCTGTTGGTTTGTGCTCATGTCATACAAATATTTATACAGCTGGAAATACGTGGGCATACAGGGTCACACATGTTTACACTTAGATGTCATTCTATTAATGTTTATAATAATATATTTGTATATTTATTATTTATATTAATATATGGTTTGACGAAAGAACACTAACAGTCGTTAATTAGTTCGTTATGAATAATTAACTATAAAGGCTTTTTAATTAATGGGTAATTAAATGTAATTAATCATAAATATTGGAAAAGTCAAAAAGTCAACACCAAGGGGTGTTTTCCCTTGGTTCGACCGGCCATAGCCCAAGGAGGAGTATGGGTTGGGTTTTGAGCTATCTTTTCCTCCAAGATATGTATTTTAGGTAAACCATAAATTCATCTAGTATATAAGGAGGATCCTAGAGCTCATAATTCTCATCCCTCTCTTCTCTCCTCTCTTGGTCGACGCAAACAAATGCCCATCTTAGGGTTCTCTTTGTGCTTTTGCTATTATTGGTGTTCACTTGTTTGTTGGTCAAGAACTAGCTTTCGGGTGATATCGTTTGAAGTGTAGTGTGGATACACGTAGAGGTTATTTATTTTAGTAACTAGAAGTAGTGTTTGGTTCGTACGTTATTACACACATACGTGCACTCGAAGTGTCTTCGATTTGTCACTAGCTTGGTTGTTAAAGGTATGTTACCTTATTTATATTTATGGTTTTTTATGTGTTAATTATTTATGCTATATGTGATCTATATCTGCCGCGTAGCTCGTTTAATATTAATGTAATATTAGGTTATTTAGATAACGATTTCCAACAACTAACACTAATGAGCAGTGTACCCGATCAGTTGTAAGTTCATTGGTAAGTAGGGTGTCGATCACTAAGAGTGAGCGTTAATACTTAAATATATCAATATTTTAGTTATCTAGGTTAGTTCTAATTTATCCTAATTAATTCTACTTAAACCTAAACTAACGCAAAAGGGGGGTTTTCAGCCTGAGACACTGGCATGAGTTTTGGTTTAATCTAAACTAAATGAGACAAATAAGACAATTAACACACACAAGCAGATAAACAAACGGTAAAGAAGCGGTCGAGCACAAATGTAAGAAAAACGTATCAGCCAGTTTAATCTAATAAAATGTAGGAATTGTCTATGTGTGCAATGATTGTATTACTTCGTTGGTGTTAAATCATTCTTAAGCTAGGTGGTTCTTCTCCCTAAACTCTAGGTTTGTATTCCAGTTAATCCTGTCATAATTAACCTAAACCTGCATAAAGCTTACACCGCTGATTATAATCTATCTAAGAGTTGATATTGTGGATATCGAAACCTAGCTCATCGAGGTTTTTCCCACTTATGTTCAATCGTTATATATATGCTGGTAGTCCACGGTCCAAATCGCTATCTAAAAAAAAGAACGTTATTTGTAATCCTAAGTCACGTACTTAGTCTGCCTATTCACTTAACTAAGGGAGCAATCGGGGCATAAATATGTGGTCATGTAATGCAGAGTCACATATATAAGCTGTATGTATTATTTATCCCAGACTCTATTCTACTTGGTCCGTACTCCTAGATCCAGTTGAATGATAAATAATACAATAATCAAACATAAACAAATATCAAGTGATAAACATAATCAACATGCAATGAATAAGTATACAATCGATATAAACAAACCAAACATTAAATTATCATAACCATGGTTGATACCTAAAGGTATATGTATCAACCCATAGTCATTGTAAAATAACACAATATCATAGATGAATGATTAAAGTAATGAAAACAATACGCTAACCGAACGCTTATAGCGGAGTATAGAGATTACAAGAGTTTTCCTATTTATCTTAAGCACTTTGCTGACTTTCTTGGCTTCTAAAATCGTCTGATATCGAACTTGATGGCTAAGGGCTTCACTTGCATACTGAAAACCGAGTTTAGGGATTTCTATTTTTAAGCTCTGTAAAAAGGTCGATACGCCGTATCGAAAGGGTTTAATACGGCGTATTAGGTAACTTGGTGTGGGCTTCACAAATATAATATTCCAGAATATTGATCAATCGTCTCTGCATATGACGTATAAGGTCTTCTGGATACGGCGTATAAGATTTTCTTATCGTGGATGCTTTTGTGAAGTTAGGGCACTGATATGTCGTATTTGCTGATGTGAATACGTCGTATTGATAGTAATCTTGCTTGTACTTAATGTTTACCTAGGTTTCATATAAGACGTATCTGCTGATGTGGATACGGCGTATTCATCAAAGTCGAGAAATGGTCTTGAATTCGTCTAAGTCTTGGGATACGGCGTATCTGTCTAGAATGATACGGCGTATTAGTTGTCAGAATCAATAGACTTTCTTTAATTCTTCGTTTTTGCTCCAAAGTGCGTGCTTTTCACTAACTTTCACCATTTGCTCGCTAATATTTGCAATTCATAAATATAAGCAATTAATTATCAATTCAAATATAAAATAATGTAAAACGTGCAAGATAGATAGGATAAATGATGCTAATAATGTGACGTTATTTGATGTTATCAAATATTCCCCCACTTGAATCCTACTCATCCTTAAGTGGACTTTAGATTTATCTTATAAAAATGTATCCCAAACAAGTGTCTAGGATTTTTCCTTTAAGCATTTTTCTTCAATCAATAGCGCACAACCAAACACCTCACGAAATAGGAAATAAAAACACTCAAATCACTCAACTAATCTATGTGGTAACATTTAGTAATTCGCTCAATTGGTCGATCGTGATGAGTATTCTATCATAAGCTTGGCAAGGATACACATCTCCACCACTAAATCTAAAGAGTAACTAGTTTAAAAAGGTAAATTGGGTAAATATGATAAGGATTAAGGGTTGATTATTCTTTTTAATCTCCATTGATACAAATATTCCAGAAAAGGTGACAAAACCACAAATGCACACCCAAATTCATGACTGCGACACTTGTGATTGCTCACTCCCTCATTCGAGCAAACCAAAGGTTAGGATGAAGAATGATATAGGATAGGGTTTAGGCATGGGAAACATTTATAATTGGTGTAAAATAAAATAATAAAACAAATAGATTAAGTCCAAACAAATAAAGAACAATGTTGCTAGCTACTTTCCCGACTATACCCTTAAAAAAGATACAAATCACTAACTAACTCACGCTTTAACACAGAAACTCACGCTTTGGTAGACAGGAATTAGACTCAAAGATGTCTCAATCATGAACCTTATGATCCTTAAAAACAACCTAGTTCGCGTTCCCATAACGGCCACTCCCAATCATCCATAATATAGTACAACAATAGTGGCGATATCAACCACTTGATAAAAAATACAGTTGGTTTATTTTGCGACCAACTTTTAATAATATACAACAAAACTTTACATTGTTGGTTTATATCACGTACCAACGAATAATCGATCATCTCATTAATAATAAAATTGGTTAAGTTTAGACGAACCGATTATCTTACAAACCTCTCCTTTATTCTCTCTTACATTTTTTTGTATTTATTTATTTTTTTGTTTTTTTATTTTAATTTTTTTTAAACATAAACTAAAAACAAAATAAAGGTGTAAAATTTCACAACTTCACGATCATAATAAATCTGGATAATGTTTCCATAACGCTCATGACTCATAAATAAAAATAATAGTGAAAGTATTAAATACACAGGAACAATAAAAATAAATACTTTCACATTTCCAATTGCAATGTGCAATTTCTGACCTAACCAAAGATAAGAAATACGCACACGGACACAAAAAGTACATAGCTTTACACAATAGCAACTAGCAACCAATTAAGGACTTAATCTATAGGGTAGGCTAAGGTGTAACGAAACAAATTTAGTGGAGTAACAAACGAAAGGAATGGCTCAGAAGGTTTTTCTAGGGGTATCTTACTCAAAAAATGAGAGTAAACAAATGGGTTTGTACGGTGGTTAACTAACCGGTGTAGTTAGTTAATATCACAATATTTGTAAAGGCTTTTTGGTTTAATCTTAAAAATTTACCAATCTGGACAAGTCACTCAAATTATAAAAATAATACTCATTATGGTGGTCTCGAATAGTATACCAAGCTAAGTTCTAAAGTTTACTAAAATCACCGGCACACTTATATATTTGTGGAATTTTGGGTAAAATGGGGGAAACAGAATAGGTTTAATCCTCACAATATGGAAATAAGGGTTATGTATGCGGGTTATGCAACTAGTAATCTCATAAAAATATGCTTTTTTTTAATTTAAGTACAAATTAGGCATATTATTATGAATAAGGACAAGTAGTGTTCTAATTCTC
>BQNB010112263.1:0-22187 GCA_026074375.1 Tanacetum coccineum
TGTCTTTTAAGCTGATTTTCAGCTTATTTAGTGATTTTCAAAAATAATTTCTTTTATTAAAGTTGTTTGTTTTCAGGTTTTTTACAACTTTGCTTTTATAAGTTTTAAAAAAAAATAAAAAAAAGGGAAGATGGAAATCGGGGGTGAGCAAGGCTCGAACCCCCGACCTTAACATCCTCAACCTTTATAGCAACACAACAACACACACTCTCTACCAACGTGCCCTGGGGTCTTTTTAATTCTAGGTTTACAAAATCTATTACTTATATACATTTTAACCCTTTTGGTTTAATAAGCTGTTTAAGCTTATTACACAGCTTATTCGATAAGATGTGTAACCAAGCTTATTTTTATTAGGTCCCTCTTAGTTTAAGCTATTTTCTATAATATTTCCAGGATTTTTATATTTAGTTTAGTATTTTTAAACATTTATTTTTATTAAAAACTTTAAAAAATCATAAAAAATAGAAAAATAATCAAAAAAATATAATTCTTTTTTTAGAAAATTTTATTTTATCATATAGTTTCTAAGAAAATTAATTTTGTTCCCGTAGGGTTTAATTTGCAAAATTTCAATTTTAAAGAACAAAATTCGTTTCCGTTCTCGTTTTTCGAGTTTTTAAGCTCATTTCAACTCCGTTTTTGTTCTAGTTTTCTTTAAACTTACTTTTTAGTCAATTAGAGTCTATTAAAAGAGAAAAATTCATTTTGGGTTTAATTTTGGAAAATTAGGGTTTTTAATCACCATTTAGTGTTCTCGTTTCGCGTTTTTAGTTAAAGTTTAATTTCCCGTTATTTAAGTTAGGTTTAATTGTCTTTTAATTGGCTTACTTTTAGGATTTTAAAAAACAAATCATCCTTAAACCAATTCAAATCATTGTCTGAATTCAAACGTGGTCTCAATTTCATAAATCGTTGGGACATAACGACTCGGTAATCACTTACCGGTAGATATACGTATTATTATATATATTTGTGAGAATTTTCCTTACTACCTTTGTCCTCAAGGGTAGTTTGGTAATTTTGTATTATATTTTATTATTACGTGTATAGAATACTACGAATCAGTCATCAGCTTTCATTTTGGAATATTTATTACAACTACCTATCAGGTGAGTTCATAGCCTCACTTTTAAATCTCTTTAATGTTTTATAAACCCGTGAGGGGGATACATGCGATAAATTATGAATACAAGTGTTTTCCAAATTATATGCTATCCTAATATACCATTACAATTAATGTCTAAATCACTTTATGCCAAAAATCCCTCATTATCATGGACCATTAATCACTTACGAGTGAACGCGAATATTATGGATAGATCTATCGGGATTGACGAATCTTGTTTGTGTTAGCCGGATAGGTAACCAAACGCACTATATTTGAATCCCATAGGTATATGGCAATTACCTACACCGGGGGCCATTATCTCTCTCTATATATATAACAGCAATTTGGGTATATATATACACCAGTCAGTTTGTGTGCCATGAGCTTAGATACAATAATGAACACTATTAATACTGTTTTCTATAATAATTGTGCTCGTACAATTATTACACAATGACTTGTATTCAACTATTACATTTCAAACCTGTGAATTTCACTCAACCTTTGTGTTGACCCTTTTTATGCATGTTTATCCTAGGTAATTGAGCAACTTATGGCATGGAGTGGCATGGACTTGAAGATGGCTAAAACTTGTTATCATTCACATTTTATGTTTCTAGATTTTGGGACCTGCCTTTGTAAAACTCTGATTTTAATAAATGATAACGTATCTTTTAAAAACGTCTCTTTTGAGTCATTTTCTATGATTGTGACTGTTGTACTATGAAGTAATACCCCAGATTAGCTTCCGCTGCTATATTGTAAAAATGGGGGGTTACAATGATGTAGCGAATGATGTCGGTAGCAAATTAACAAAAGGACACTCTTCCATCATGTAACAGATGAAGCAAAAAGAGAAAAGGCATGACTAACGGAATATACTTTCCGTGATATATGTGGCTCATCTAATCAACTCTATTGTAACACGAACCAAATAATCATTTGTAACTCTGTGCATACATAAGCAATAGACCAACTTCCTAATGTTTTGTAACGGCTTTTTGTATGTATGTTCGCGAACTTCGAAATAGACTTTCAATAAGACAAAAAAACATTGCAATTTAAAACTTCATATTTTTGATGCACATAATACTTCTGTAGATAAATATCCTGCCGTGAAGCACGGGTATAAAAACCTCGTTGGAAAACAAAGAGAAAAAAAAAATTATATATATGATAAAAGTTCATATAGAACACAAATATTTTACAAATTCAATGAACAACTTTTAGTCATCTATTTTTTCATCCAACTAAAAAAAAACATATAATAAAACTAACACTCACAAAATTTTTAATCATTACGAAACGAATTACATCATCTCGTACGAAAATTAAATATCCTTTTTATAACAAGGGCACTTCTATAAACTTTCGAACACATTTTTTTTGAGTTTTTTTCTAAGAGTTGAAAATTTACGCATGATAAAATCAACATTTTTTTTTTTTGTGAATTGTAAATAATAGTAAGAGAGTCCCTCTGAATATGAATCTTACTACCTTCAAAAACCAAACCCCGCCCCCCTACCCAGCCACAACCACCCAATACCCAAAGAAACGCACCAACCACACCGCCCCGCAAACCCCATAAAACCCCCCCCCCCACACCCACTAACCCAAAAACCAACCCCAACCCCCCCAAAACAACCCCCACCAACCCCCAAACCCACCTTGTTAAAGGTTGTAGCTAATATGAATAGATTCACACAAACTAACAGGAGAAATAATGATTAAGAACACTTATAAGTATGCGGAATCTAACTTATAATGCAAAGAAGAACAATGAATATTAATAACTAAGCTTTTATATTGATTGCTATACTATGAATTGTAGACAAGTGAACTGATATTGATTGATTACTCTAACTATGCCGTAAGGGTTTCTTTTATACACAAAGGAAAACCCTAATCCTGGCTTACAAAACGCGTAAAAGATAATGCATATCTTTTCCTATAATATTTCATGCATATCTCTTAAACGGTACTAACTATTTTATACTAACGGTACTAACTATCTGAGCAGTACTAAACATTTTGTACTGTCAGTACTAACAATCTAGCGTAACTAATATATAACTCAACGTAACTAACTTATAAAATGATATAATCCAACATAATAGAGTGGTTAGTTGTTATTTGAAAATCACATGTGATTAGAGAAATCACACGTGATTTAAAAAAACAGATCACATGTGATTTTTCAGTGACAAATTTCATCACTAAAAAAATTCGAAAAAAAAATTCGTCGAAAGTATATCGAAGTGTCCGTCTACTCAAAAGATAAAAAAATTCTCCTCGCGATGATGTGTATTTTTTTCTCGCTTAATGACTTACTGTTTGCAAGATATTTTATTTTTATAAAAAAAAAATGTAAAAAGTGATTTTATCTTTGATGGAAAAAGTTATTAGGATTTGTTTCATTGAATATCCTTTAGAAAACTTGTGGAATTTAACTCTTACAAATAAACCCCATGTCATTTTTTATAGAGTTAGAATGACAAGTAAAGAGTAAAATATAATGTTCGTCCCTAAGGTTGTATCGAAAATATATGTTTCGTCCTTTTTTCAAAAAAACTTCGCGCATCGTCCCAGCTTTTTCTATTTTTGCTTCTTGGATCGTCCTTTTGACTAACAGACGTTAGTAAAGAGCTGTTAAGTCCCTCACATGCCTTTCACTTGAGGACATAATGACCATTATGCCCTCACACAAAAGGCATGCGAGAGACTTAACAATAATTGCCAAACGCCCATCAGTCAAAAAGACGATCCAAGAAGCGAAAATAGAATAGCTGAGATGATGCGCGAAGTCTTTTTTTGAAAAAAAACGAAACATGTATTTTCGATACAACCTTAAGGATGAACAATGTATTCTACTCTTAATGCTATTATCAATGAGATGGAACTATTAAAGGATAAATAGGCCCAAGCCCGGTTTGTGAGTTTAGGGCCGTTAGAGTTTCATTCATGTAATCTCTTATATATTGTGGTCAATAATAAATCATAACCAACGAATTATCATTGTCTCACATGATTATCAAAGAGACCATACCTTAACCATATATCTCAATAAAAAAAAACCCTAAACTAATTTAGCTCTTTTCTCTTCCCTACAAACATCTCGCATCATATGATGGTACTTTTGTTTCTAGTCCATGCTACAACAACCTATAGCAAATCATCTTTTCTCAACTTCTCATTTATTAGTTTGACCAATAGTTTGTGTGAGAAAATTTAATCCCACGTGATTGTTTACATTTAGAAGTTCGGATTTATAATTACAAACACACAAGACAAGACACAATCTTGTTGTGAGTGAAGTAATTATCTTATTTAATCCCACGTGATTTTATTTTTGAATTGTACGAGATGGGCATGGTGGGCATCATTCTTGAGCTACACCATATATCCTGCAGCATTGATTGGGTGTGTGGTAGAAGATGGGGTTGAGAAGATTGAGATACTGAAATGAAATTATCAAATACCTCCGGGTTGGAGTGATTAAGGATTTAAACAATGGTTTGATCTAAAAAAAATGTGGTTTTATTATTGTTTTTTTCTTTATTGTTTACTTTTTTGATTGTTTACTTCTTTTTAAGTTTTGTTTTTTTCTTTAAGAGAATATATTGGTTTATTCTCTGTTACGGGATACTTTGGGTTATCCCGTCTTTCGTTACAGGATACTTTGGGTTCTCCCGTCTTTCGTTACGGGATACTTTGGGTTATCCCGTCATCCGTTACGGGATACTTTGGGTTATTCCGTACTTCGTTACGGGATACTTTAGGTTATCCCATATGAAAATATGATACTTTGGTTTATCCTGGTTCGGGATACTTTGGTTTATCCCGTATGATGGTTATCAGTTTTGAAGATTAGTCTTCGCTTCTGTCGACTGTCTTCATCAAATAACTAGTTATTATGTTAATGTTTTGTTTTTTTTCATTTCTAGTTTACTACTCCGGTCCGAGCTTTCACGATTTTGCCGCTCGGACTGCAAGGGAGTATTAGAGGATAAATAGGCCCAAGCCCGGTTTGTGGGCTTAGGGCCCGTTAGGGTTTCATTCATGTAATCTCCACACTCTGAACAGGAGAATCTATCAAGACATTATTGATGTTATAAGATATAGTAGATGAAATTCTATAAAGAAGTTATATATGATTCATCAACAATCAATGCATACACAAGCGAAGCATACGAGTGGGATACGTTATACGTAGTGTACCACCGTACCGACCCACCATTTTTCCAAGGGGTCATTTCGTGTTGTCTTTATCGTACATTCACACAAGTAATCTCTTGGTCCGTATTAAGTAAGTTGTCCTTACTCTTTTTTATTATTGAGCAAAAATTTGTCAGTGCTCTCAAAGGGGTAATTTTGTATATTTGAGTCGAGTCCATATTGTGTGAACTAACGGGTACCCGCGTAATGCGGCGGCGGGTACTCGGTAACTCAATATTGTGGCGAGCAAATAGTATTCATTTATGCAACACCAAAACAGTCATTTATAATAATCCCAACTTTGACAATTATGCTTTAGACGTAACAAATGTAAGTAAAACCCATTAGAAGAACATAAAGCTTTCGATCTAACATCAATACATCATCCTCATTACATAAAGCTTTTAACTAACTATTGTCTTAACACATTAATGCAGGATTTGCAAAACATACTCCATGGCTATATACACGTAGTAATCATCTTCAAATGCATTGTGAAACTGAACCACATTCTCGTGACCACTTAATGCTCGCAATATTTTAACTTCTCGCTTGACATCCTCGACACGAACCGGAAGGATCATCTGTTACAAAAATGCAAACTCCACAATATTGAGTATATAACATTTCAGAGGTTTTCTGGTATATAACATTTCAGAGAGAAACAGGTTGACATTGCCAGCTCTAAACAAAAGGGTCCAAAGACCGATTAGACCGAACAAAACCAGAAAAGCATCATTGGTCCAAAAATAAAAAAGCTTGAAACCTTTAGATCTACGATTTGTGAGCATCCATTGGCGTCGAGTTTCTTGAAGAAGTTGTGGGAAGTAGCAATTAGAACTATCATTTTCCCAATACAAAAAGCTTGTAACTATTAATAGTATTTGTGGAGTTGCAGCTTTCTGTGACGAAGGATGGTTCGAGTACCGAGTTTGGGCTCGGTTCCCGATCACGGAGAAACTTCCGGTATTGATAGTTATCTCTATTTATTCGATTTTCCCCCTAGCAACAACAAGAACAAGTCAGATTAATAATCATTTATAAACTGCATCAACAATACAAAATTAATACCTTCTGTAAATTACAAAAAGATTAATTATCTCTACCGAATAGTGCAATGCGATCTTGTGTTTTTAATGTGTGAGGCTTTGTGAGATAGTTAAGAATCTTCATTGAGCATTTTATACCAAGTATTTTGGTCCGGTTACAATAAGCTAAAATGTTGTTACAATATTTCTAAGCTGTTACAAATATGAATGTAAATGCATTTAAATTTTTAAATGTAACTTTTAATTATTTTTAAAGACATTTAAATGGCAATGATAAACGTCAAACGCGTGTCGTAGTAATATATAGTATATCCCCGTTAGATATAGACAATTACTTTAGGAAAATAATAAGTCCTATCTTCCGAGTGTCGTTTTCCACAACGAGAAGATGGATTGAGAAATTCATGAGAATGTTTCGTTTGGTGCTGAATGAACAAATATTTTGTTTTATTTTAAACTAATTTTTATACTAAACATTACACATAATATTAATTCCTAAGAATTAAAAACTAAATATTATACAAAAATTATAAAATTGACAAATAATGCTTTTTTAAGTGACCCGTGAAAATTCCTTAAGTGCTGGGCTTAGGTTTAACAATAAAAATCCTTAGAAAACAAAGTGCAAGAAATTAGAAAATGACCAGTAAAGTAAAATGCTTTTTAAAATAAATGACAAGTATTTAAATTGCATTAAAAGTAAATGACGGTATGTAATTTGTCTATTAATTTTTTTAAACCTTTTTAAACCGCACTTAAATTCCAAATCACTAATCACTTAGCAAACACAAGTTAAACTACTCCTACAACCATGATAATAAATATCAATAAGCAAACATTTTATAAAATAACTAATTAAATCTACACTAATTAATTGAAAAAGGATAGAAAATGTAACCAAATTGAAGAGCCGCAAATAAACGATAACCACCCGATCTTATAAACTTAATAAACAAATAAGTTTATCACTTTTAAGCTCTACTTCACTAATTAGCAAATAAAGGTGTCAACTTTATCTAATAATTACTATTTCGTAAAAACTATAAAGATTAAAACTTTATCTATTTATCAACCTTATAAGACCCTTAAGCTCCGGCCTTAGATGTAGAAGGATGGAATAAGAAATAAGACATGAAAAGTTAAGACAAAACAAGCTAATAAGATGAAAACTTTTTAGAAAAATAAGCTATTTTGAAAACTAATTTTTGTAAAAATAAAACTAGATTAAATCTATATATAAAAAAAACTACTTTTGAAATAAAAACTAGAATAAGCTAAAAAGCTATCAAGGCTTTTTCGAAGAAATGATGAAGAATATAAGCTTATAAATAAGCCACTTCTCAAATAAGCTACAATTACCCTTCGAAATAAGCCCTAGCTTAATAAGCTATAAAAAAATAGTAAAGTTTTAGAACTTTAGACTAAATAAGGCTAAATAAATAAGCTCTCGAAGAAAATGGTCTCAAGACTTTAATGAATAAGTCGAGGTAGGAGGCCATGACACCCTTTTAGCGATTCAATCGAGCTTAATAAAAACCTTATAAGACCCTTAAGCTCCGGCCTTAGATGTAGAAGGATGGAATAAGAAATAAGACATGAAAAGTTAGAACAAAATAAGCTAATAAAAAGATGAAAACTTTAGATCTAAATCCACCCGAAACTAAGGTGTTCAATCAAGTGAACTCGGATCGGGTATATTTAAGGATTTAGATCTAAGAAAAATAAGCTAGAATTAAAAAGCAACAATTTTATGCTAGAAAATAAGCTAAACATATAAGATCTATTATTTTTAGATCTAATCCACCCGAAACCAAGGTGTTCAATCAAGTGAACAAGAGACGGGTATATTTAAGGATTAGATCTAAAAACAATAAGCTAGAAAAATAAGCACTCGAAAATAAGCTAAAATAAGCTCACTCGAAAAGCTCTAAATCAAAAACAATATAAAATAAGCTAGTCTAAATAAGCTATTAAAGAAGCTTATTAGAATATAAGCTTAAGAGATCGGATCCAAAAATAAGCTATAAGCATGAGCTTATTTGGAAATAAGCAAAAGAAGAGAAAGAGTAGAAGAATAAGCATAAAAAGAAAATAAGCATCAAGAAATAATAAGCATTAAATAAAAACCAACCTTAAATATCTTCATTAATAAGCTCAAAAATCTTGATTACAATAAGCTAAATAAGCTATAAAAGCTTTTACAATAAGCTAAAAATTATACTACACTACTCCTAAAACTACCCTATACTACTAATTTTTAATAAACTAAATCTACTCTAAAATCTCCTGATGCGTGCTTCTTTATATAGCCCCAAGTAGGTGGGGGTATATTCGTCATTTCAGGCCTCCATCCACTTATATTGCTGGATCTAGGGGTATTTTGGTCATTTTGACGCCCACCAACCTCCACATTATTGCCATAGTCTGACCTCGTACTGACACATGCCTACCTCGTACTGACACGCGCAGAGTGCCACGTGTCACACGCTGATTGGTCCAGCCGCCACCTGAACAGTACCTCGTACTGACGTAACTGCCACCTCGTACCTCGTACCTGCCACCTCGTACCTCGTACCTGCCACCTCTGCATACAATGATTAGAAGCGCCACGTGTCACCACCTGAGTGGTGCCACGTGGCATTTTTACTGTTCACACCGTCGCCGGTCAACCTCCGGTCAACCGCCGCCGGACCACCGGTCAACGGTGGTCAACGACGGCAGTCAACGGTGGTCAACGGCGGTCAACACCGCCGGACCACCGCCGGACCACCGGTCAACGGCGGCGGTCAACGACGGTCAACGGTGGCGGACCACCGTTGACCACCGCCGGACCACCGGTCAACGGTGGTTGACCGCTAGTCAAGGCGGGTCATGGCCGGGTCAGGTCGGGTCATAGGGTCGTACGGTGAGTCAACCGCCGGTCGGACCGGGTATTTGGGCCGGTCCTAGTCGGGTCCTGTGCCCGGGCAGTCTGGAGTGGGCCGTCTGTCGTGTCGTTTGGTCGTGTCGAGCCGGGTCATGTCGGGTCCTGTTCGGGTCCGGGACGGGTCGACACGTGGCATCACCAAGAGTGGACACGAGTCCACAACGTCCGAAGACCTCACCCATGCAAGCTAATGTTTCGAACTCGGACCACTTTGTATAGAGGCTATGCGCACTTCCGCTGTGCTAAGCATAGCCTCATGTATACATATGCGAAATTTAATATATAACCCCATTTTTGGCTTGGTTTGGTAATTTATAACTAAAGGTTCAAACAGGGACAAAAAAGGTTCAAAATAAAAAGGTTTAATATAAAAGGCCGGTACCGTTGGACTCGTTTTTTCGTGCTCTTTCCAATGGTGTGATCGAGGAATTTTCACGACTTCGTTTCGACCTCGAAAATTTAAACATCGTCGAAAGTCACCCGGAAATTACCGTTTTTGCTTCCGTTTTCAATCCTTTTTACCTGTAAGACATAAAAACACAATACAAATTTAAATTGGCAACATAATTAATCTTATTTAGTGTTTTTAGCATTTTTATGGGATTTTCGGGTATAAAATATGTATATTTTAGCCAATATCAATAGCTATCACCACGAACATGGATGTCCAATCCCAAATAGATCTATCTATAATCATTCGCCTCATCAATCCATAATTGGCAGTTTCATATAAAGGGCTCAGTGGGTTGATCGCATACATAGGCAAACACGTAATCGTTGTATAAAATGTACACTCGCGTCTAATTTGTAAAACAAAGCATGTTCTCACCCCAAGGATGTAAATCATTTAAATAATTGTAAAACATGTGGCTATGAACTCACCTTAGTAAATAGTCCTCTGAAATGATATTAGATATCCAAATATATATCACACCGAAAATACATAAGTAAATTACGGCCAGTCTTAGTCTATAAATTTAGGCTAAAGACTCAATGTATAAACTACAATAAGTTGCTAGTTTATATATACTGTTATCACTTGTGTGGTGGTGTATGTGTTTAATGTATTAGAAATTGTTGATGGCTCTTGGGAAGGTATAAGATTTCACACGTACTTAACTATGCAATAAAGAATTAATAAATAACCATATTTATTAAGTCGGGTTAACTTGTTATAATATATTTGATAAAAATATAACACGTTCGAGTTTGGTTAAATGTTTATAAAATCACTATTGTTTAACAAAATACCAATTTAAGTTACTTGTAATTACAAAACAGCCCCTGGGTATATAGAATATATACTATTTTACCTTTCAAACCCTCAAGTTTCAATAATTACACTTTTAGTTCTTTAACTTTACAAAGTTACACTTTAGGTCCTTATAGGTTTGAAACAGCCCCCTGGTTTCCAGAATTGACAGAAACAGTCCCTGGACTTGTTAAATTTAGTAAATGACTGTTTTGACCCTTAAGTTTATAAATTGGCACTTTTAGTCCTCTGACTTTGTAAAAATTGCATTTTTTACCTCCAATTAAATCCCAACAATTCATTATGTTTAATTAATCCAAATAAGCCATATAAGCTGCCCTAGCTTATAAATAAGCTTTAACAAGCTTATTTTGGCTTAATGGGCCTTATTGGGCCCATTAAAGTCCATTAAGCGTTCTAAGGGTCCATTTAAGTTTTAAAAAGCACAAATGCCTCCATTAAGCTTATTCAAGTCTGTTAAGTTGGAAATAAGCTCGGGGGAGCTTATTGGAGCTTATTCGAGCTTATTGGGCTCGTGAGCCCAATAACTCAAACCCAAAGGGTTTTTAAATCCATTAAGGTCTAAATGTCATGGCCCAACTTATTTTATAACCCTTACTAAGCTTCATTGGGTCTGTTTTTGGTTTGGCTTATTAAATAAGCAATAAGCTTCGATATTGGGCCTTAGGGTCCAATATGAGCCCGTTAAGTCTGTTAGGCTTTTTGGCTTATTCCCTAAAGGTCCATTAGTCTTAGTTAGGTCTAATAAGTTCACTAAAATCTTACAAATTCACCAATAAGCTGCTTAAGCTTATAGTGAGCTTATTGGCTGGCGTTGGGCTCACGGTAATAGGCTATAAGCCCAATAAGGGTTCGGGTTAGTTTCTAAAACATATACCATGGTATTCTAGGCCTATGCAAGTTTGATAAGCACCTAGGCTTCCTATAAGCCCGAGAGTGCTTATTTATAAGCTGTGGGCCATTGAGATGGGCTTTTATTGGGCCCATTTTGTCCTTTTCACGCGGCTATTGGCCTAAAGAGGCCCAATATGAGTCTAACTCTGCATGTTTGTCACATATAATTTTACTAGTTTGCTAGCTCAATTAATAAGCCCTAATGAGCTTATTCATAAGTCGTGGCTTCCCACTGTTGGGCTAGTTGGGCTCGTACGTAGGTACGTTTGGTTTATATGTGAATACAAGGCCCATTACTCCTCTAGTAACTTACATAAGTCTCGAAAGGCCTTAGTGACAAAAATGTCATGTATTTAACTTGTGTACACGTCATGTTTTACATGCAAATGTCGTGGGGTTTTCTATATTCAACGGTTTTCAACCCTTGCTTTTACTATCTCATGGTAACTATATGTCCTTTACATTTTAATCACCACACAAGTTGTTATACGCAATAACATTGCGTATAACACATCCATTTTTGTATTTTACATGCGTGAACTCACGCTAACACCTCATACTTATATAAACGTGACATGTAGGCTAGTTAACAAACTAACACGCATAATATAAGTATAATATGAGTTATATGGTTTCAATGTGACTTACAAAGGGTCATAGTGCTTGGTTTTCGAGTATGCGTGAGAAATGAGACAACCTAAAACAAAAAAAACCCCGTATGTATACACGACCAAATGATAAACAAGCTTTAAAAGCTTGTGTACACGCCAACCCCTAGCTCATATATTCCCTTATGCGCTCGTTATATAACCCTTTGTCGTGTTTGTTGGTTTGAATGAAGTGAATGGGTATGTTTGCTTGCGGTTTATGATCCGACGCAAAGAGAGGAAAATGTTTAACTTGTTTGAGAGTGTGTGAGTTGTAAGAGTGTAAAATGGTAAGAGTATGTGTGTATTTATAGGCAAAGTGGCTAGTTAACTCTCCTAGTTACACAAACAAAACCAAAACCGATCCTAACCTAGTGGTTTGGTGGTTTCTAGTTAGCCTCTAATGGTTTTGATAAAACATCTAAGTACCATTCTTAATTAGAGGATCATGGTACAAGATTTACCTATGATATTTGAAATCTTAAGGTTTTGTGTGGATACATGCAATTTAGCCGTGGCATAGAGAAGAGGAGGGATCCTAAGTGGTCTTTAACCATTGTGTATTTGCTAATTAGAGACCAAAAGTACATATCTTAATTAATCCTAGGATGTACATTGTACTTAGTGTAAGATTTAAGGATTTTCTAGTTATTCTTGTCCCATAATTCGGCTCTAGTAGGTATTTGACATAAAAATTGATTTAATTTTGTGTTAAGGTTATAAAAGTGTTATTGCTTGAGTCTAGTAATTCCTTAAATATTTTTGGGGTGTGTCCAAATGTATTTTATTGCGAAACGTAACCCTTTTACGTCACTAATAAAAAAATAAAATACGCAAAGTACATAATTATCTTCTCAATAATTATTTACTACTCAGTTGATGTAAACCTTAATTTTATTTGATGACCGTTTACATTAAATGGTTATTTCTAGTCTACGCGATTTAGCTCAAAAGTAAAATTAAAAGTAAACGTGATCGGACTAAAATAAATATGTGACAAATAATAAAGTCGTAAATGACCTGAAATTGAGAAATGTTACAGTTTTCAAATAAGGCAAGCAACAAAACTCTCAAGCAATAAATATCATACAAGACACAAATGATCTTCCCTACAATATAGCCATAAGTCACATACAAACTTTGTTTCTAAATCCTAAAAACCTGTATTATTCGACTAGATAAGTGCGCAAATATCTCATCCTCAAATAACCCTATTACCCAATGTATAAAAGCCTATAATCTCTTTTGTGAAACCCCACACACACTCGTGATAATATAGCTGCTCCCTCTTGGTTTTGCTCCCATGTCCCAAACAGTATATTACTTTTATATACTATGCACTGACTATGTGGAAACCCAAAAATCCCTTACCCCATTTGGATTAACATTAGAACGTGATTTCTATTGAAACACTATGCGTACTTCATTTTGTGAGTATAAGAAGGGCGTACATACCCCTTTGCATTCAACAGAAGCAGAAAACATAAAAGATATAACTCCATCAGATACACACTTCATCCTCTCACCTTGGTTTTCTTGTTCACTTATTCTTGTTTTTGACACACATAGAATCCATGAAACATCACACCACCACTTTCTTCCAAAACCCTACATTCGTCACTTGTGAGTTCTCTTTCTAGTCGAAGTTCAAGAAAGCTAAGGGTTTTTGAAGGGTTGTTTTAAGTGCACGAGTAGAGGTCAAGCTTTGTGGGACGTTTGGTTTGACAGTCGTGGGCTAAAGAGGGGGGGAATAAAAAAATGGAAAAAAAAAAAAAAAAAAAAAGAAAAAATAGGAAAAATAAAAAAAATATAATGAGATAGAAAAAATAAAAAAAAAAAAATAAAGAAAAAAAAAGAATAAGAGAATAAGAAAAAAAATAGGAGACAAGGTGGAAAGAAGAAGATTGGTCTTGTAGCAAATTAGGGGTTTCGTCGGATCAAGTTCCATACGT
Organism: Tanacetum coccineum; assembly: GCA_026074375.1. Taxonomy (NCBI): domain Eukaryota; kingdom Viridiplantae; phylum Streptophyta; class Magnoliopsida; order Asterales; family Asteraceae; genus Tanacetum; species Tanacetum coccineum. Next base: position 14,068 of record BQNB010112263.1, read on the forward strand.
TCTCTTCCCTTTGTGTTTTCTGTGAGTTCGCACCTCTTAGTAGTGCATGAGAAAACTTATCATCAAATCATTACTTGAAAGATTTTGTTTTCTTTCTGCTATTCGAGTAAAACATTAACGACACCTTGGTTTGGCGTAATCACCTAGGTTAAGTGAGTATATCATATTGCTAATGTATCCTAGAATAAGCCCTAGTATGCCAAATGACATGTCGTATAAATATTCGTCGAATTGTGTAATCACGTGTCCACAAATTACTTTTTATTATTAACTCGTGTCAAAGGGTAAATTGGGAAAAGGGTACGATGAGTAAACCTGACCACTAAGTCCAGGATTAGTGTCTAGTCCATAGTATGCCTAAAGAATATGTTTCACGTTTGAATCATGAAAATGATTAGAATCAAAGAATTTACGACAATTTTAAACCCTATGAAAAAAATTGCAAGATTTATGCATTTCGTTAAAATAGCTAAACTAACAACTTTTGACAACTAGTTCACGCAAATGATTAGTATTAGGTCAGAACCAAGAGCTTTCAGTTAAAGCCTAATGTATAAGGTTTTGTTATGGCGAGTGTCACGGTATTCTTGAGTAAAGAACTCTGCAAACAAAAACTCAAAGTTAGGCGTGAAAAATTGTCACTTTACCTCTTTTGTAAAGCAGCCAGCGAGCTCTTTTCTTTAAATTGTTGTGTTGATTTTACTAACCGAAATAACAAAACACATAATGATACATAAAGCCTGAAGTACCAACTTTGATTTGGAATAAAAACCACTCTTTTTCGTTTAGTAACCTGCTCACAAATCGCGTGTGAACTTGGCAATTCGTCACAGGTGTCGACAAACTGTCGAACACCTGGTGTGCAACCAGCCAGGTCTGCCCACGTGAACACCCATCTTTCGACCCCTTTTCGACCCAGTTAACGACCCCATCACACAAAAGTTATAAAAGATAAATTAAAGCCAGTAGGTCCTAGTTTATTAAGATGTTTTTGTTTCGTCCTAACGTTGAGTAACGAGGTTACAATCTGAGCCCAAAACTCTGACCACGCAAATGTCATATGCTGAAATAAACCTTTATTATTCTAAGTCTGAAAACTGTCTTAGCGAGACGCATTAACCCGTTAAACGACTTCATTAGACAAAACTTAAAAGATGAAAAGATATTAGACGCCTATCTGATGTCAAATTTTAATTTTTTACTTTTCATTATCGTTAACTAACGAATTTGTAATTAAATGGTAAAATTCTAAGTCGTCTAATATTAAAACTAAATTTTACTTACACTTAACTCAATTAGTTAAATGTCAACGTTTCGTCTAATTTGACACACGACTTAGACACAAAACCAAGGGCTGCTCTAAACTAACTTTTTAGAGTTTAGATGACCTAGTTTCTAAAAGTCCGAAGTCGTAAATTTCATACTATATTTTAACATGATAATTCATTTTTCAAACATTCATATTTTTAAATGAAGCTCAGTACATAACACTAGACCGAGAATTACAAGTATTTAGCTTATTATTTTTTTGTTTAGTAAATATGTATTATTTTTATATAGGTTGCGGATAAAGTCTTTTGCATCGTTTTCGTGCCACTACCTTGCTATTCTGTTATCATTACTTGATGTGAGTTTATAGTCCCCACTTTAAATAATTTAATCATATATCAATCTCTGGATGATCATGTTTGTTTTATAGAAATGGATGACGTACATTTTAAATTGAAATATTACAGTTTTGCTTAAGTAGCTATAACCCACTATGCCCTTCATCATGAACTGTCAATTGCATAGATGTCATTGTTAATTGCATTATGTGAGAGCGAATGTTATGAATAGATCTATTTGGGATTAACATCCCCGTTCGGGCAAGTACCACTTGCTAGTTTACTGGTTGGCCAGAAACGACAAATGTATACCATTTGAAAACATAGATGTTACACGTTCAACATCTACATTGGGCACCATCATTCATATGTATTTGATATACATACATTTTTTAGCTTCAGTGTCATGGGCTTAGTGCATTTTGTAATACATATTTGTGATATTGTACTTTATGTAACTTAAAACAGGGAAAATCTTGCTATCCGCTTCATTTAATTTATAAACCTATAAATTCACCAACATTATTGTTGACAGTTTAAACATGTTTTCTCAGGTCAATAAGGTGCAAGTCATGGATACATTGGATGGTCGTCTTTTGAAGTCATATTATCATAAAGATTTACATGCATTACATTTTTAGGTTATTGTTATGTTGTGAAATATTTACTTTTCCAAGTTAAATAAGTTAAGCTTATGGACTTTTGTAATGAACCATTTATGAAATCCAATGTATCGGTTTTCAAATGACTCATATAGAGGTCGTTCTCATATCTTGTACTATTGATCTATGAAATAATACCCCTGAAATATCATATTTCGCTGCGACCCATTTTGGGGGTGTTTACCTCCTGATGTAAATGTGCATGGATCCAATTCTTTAATAAAAAAAAAAGCTTCAGGGGAAGTTCTTAGCCTTAATTTGGTTTTTTGTCATATATCAACTAGGGGAAATCATTGGGGAATATAATTGAGATGATAATACAAAATAATTGAAAAATGAAGGACTTGTAAAAGGCAAAGGATGAATTCTCAAAGATGGAAGATTTGAAGATTCTAAAGATAAACTTAAATGATTAAAAAGAATTATTTAATATCTTTTATTTGATCTAAATCTTTTGATAAACCTAATAGACTCGAAGGTATAAAAACGATATATAGGTCCGTTAGTTTTAGGTGACAATTCGTGAGTTCCTATACCTAAACGTGTGTGTGTATTCCAGGCGTAGAGGATGTAGACTCTAGAATGTTGTTTTAGCCTCACGAACATATGAATCTAGTTTACAGTCATTGATTAACCGTATTATTTAATCAAATAATATATGGCTTGTAGGTTTGGTAAAACCCTTGTTTCATAACATTGTTCTTTATGTTTTATTCCAGCTTTGCAAAGTGTGTTATTAATGTTATTATATCCTAGATGGCTTAAACGGTCCTAGAAGATTATCAACGATTCTTTAATCTTCACATGCACTATTAATTTCTTATACACGTTTTTAGTTTTAAGCTTATTTATTTTATTGAATTTTCACAACTTATAGGCTAGAGCTTATTGTCCCGTTTTTCTTTATAAACCTTAAGAATTGTGTCAATATTTTAGTAATTTTCCCAAAATTTAGAATTAAGTTTTATTTTTTTAGTATTATATAGTTTAAAAAAAAGATTTTAATTAGTTTTAAAAAAATTCAAAAAAATATTTTCTGTTATTAAAAATTAGTTTAACTACATTTTTAAATGTTAGAAATTTGCATTTTGAGCTTTTAGAATTTTAATTTGTCAATTTTAGTTAATTAGTTAGTTTATTTTAGTTATTAATAAGTTTTTAATTGTTTAAAATGTCGTTAGATTTTTAAGTTGCCTTAATTTCTAGATTAGCGTGCCTTTATTGTTGCATTCTCTTGCGTTTCTTTAGATTTAGAATTCAAAATCTAAAATATTGAATATTCAAGCACGCGATCATGAACCGAAAAAAGATTTTCAATTTACGCTTCGTTGGGAAAACGACTCGGGAACGATTAGATCTTTATCTTTCCTAAGATAATTTACTAATCGATACTTTTTCGAAAATATATTATATTAGTGGATTAGCGTAATCACTTTTTCCACAAGAGTGATTTGGCGATTTACTTTTACTAATATATTAAGTTACTAATACTATCATTGTTGAATATCAATCATTCTCTCTAGAAACACACACACTTCCCCATCTCTTCTTTTCTCTCTTAATCTAATATTCTAAGTTTCACCATTTTATCCTCCTCGGCTCCCAGTTGTTTTTTAGTTATGAATCTTTAATGTTAACAATTGGTAGCAGAGTCTAGGAGTGTTTTGTGTTTGTGGTTTGCTTATTTAGGGGTTTTCGTGGCTTATTTATAAGCAAAAACCCAACGAGTTACGTTTGGTTATTGTAACAAAAAGCTACAAACTTTCTTCTTTCCTCATGTTTGTGCTTATTTGTTATCATATTATGTGGCTTCTTTGTGCTTAAACACCTTATTACAAAAATTTATTTTTGGGTTTGCGGATGAACCTTGCGAAATATGTCGACTGATGAAGCTTGCAAAATATGTTTTGAAGCGTGCGAGACATGTATCGTGCGAAATATGTAATTTTTGTGCGATTTATGTTTACAGGTTGTTTGTGCGAAATATGTTTATGAGAAACATGTTTGTGCGAAATATATTGTTGTGCGATTTATGTCAAACAGGAGTTACATAATCATGTGAAATATGTAATATTTAGGAAACAAAAATCTGCCCAAATTTTCTTAACCATGCGAAACATGTTATGCCTTCATCCTGCGGAATATGTCACCAACATAATCCTGCGAAATATGTTGAAGACTTATCCTGCGAAATATGTCACCAACATAATCCTGCAAAAATATATGAAAGCTTATGCCGATGCGTATATCCGGTTTAACTTCACCATGTGGTCACATCATTAGCCGACAAAATACGAGGTTTATAAGTTAGCCAAAGAGTTTAAAGGTTGAGATGTAATCAACAATTCTCACATGATATTATTGTGCTATTCCAAGACAATGGTACTTCACAATCTAAGCAAAATTTTCAAAGTTCTTCAACAACGTTCATAACTTATCAAGATTTGTGCTTATATCAAAAACTTCTCGAGTATATGGACATACACGACAATGATGCTTCTGAGAGTTCGCAACCATCATGGGGGGAAATCGTGTCCGTGAAAGTAGTGTGGTTTTTCGGTTTATATAGGCATATAAACTATTGTTTGAAGATTCTTGGCAACGTATTACTTTGTTCAACTTTCCAAGGGAAAGTAAGGGTAATTACTACTTCACTATAGGTTTTATGTGAAGTAAATTCATCAAGCTTGAGAAGAATTTGCTTATTTCTTGCATGTACCCCCGAACGGATATTCACCAACCGAATGACAAGTAGCAGTAGTAGCTTTGTGTGGTTTTACTTCTACAAAATTATGATGTGCACGTTAATGACAAATAGAAGATTGTTCAAGCTACATCAAATTTTCATAATCTGCTCAAGAAAGGGATGTTGGTTTGGGGGAAGCTGATTCAGAAACTTAGCCAAAAAGGACTCTTTGAAGAAAGCTTTTCAAGACCATGTTTCATGATTGGCGGAAAGTTAATCAACTCATCATACTAACATGGTTCCAGAAAAAGTAAAACACCGAAGATCCAAAGCAGAGTACAAGTTTCAAGACCATGAGACGCATAAGACATCTTCAGCTTTGGAAGCACTTTGGAAGACTTTATTTTATTGTATTTGTACTTGATCGGAACATTTTAAGTAATTCTGTATGTCCACATATTAGGGGAAGATTGTTAGCCTTAAAATATATCGACTTATATGAAATTACATTAATCTAATATAGTCGTGTTGGGTTAACATAGTTAGGCGACACAAGGTTTATAAATACCCCTCCTATACTTCCATAGGAAGGCAATGATTCATTTTGTAACAAAGAGAGTATGTGTTTTCCTCCTCCTTCTCTTTAGAAATCACACACTCTCCCATCTCTTCTTTCTCTCTAATTTAATATGGCTAAGTTTTCACTTTTATCCTCCTGACCTCTAAATCTTGTGTTTTGTTATGAATCTTTAATTCAAGAGCATCGACTTTGTTAAACCGAATGTAATGAAGCTAGTCGAGTGGAAAATCAGGGCAAGCTAGGACCAAATTGGGAAGGACCATTTCGGGTAGTAGAGGCGTACGACAATGGTTCATATAAGCTCAGCACCATGAATGATCGAGAGGTTCCTTATATGTGGCATGTGATTAACCTTCGAAATTGTTTCATGTAAACTCTTATGTTGATCCTACTTCAATAGATCAAATTCCTTAAGCTTGTTTAAGGATTAGTTATATTAGATAAATCTAACACAACTATAGTAAAAACTTTGTTTGAATGGTTTAAAAAAAAAATTTTAAAAGATTTATGTGGAATCTAAAAATTTTAAATATTAAAAAGAATATCAATGATAACATTGGTAATTCAATGAACATACAATTCAACAAATAAGCTCCAATATTATTAATGATAATAATACGAATACTCTCAAAGTATTAGGGTTACAAAGACCTTGAAGCTAAGAATTATACGTCTAATTGTATATCAAACTCTATGCCCTAGGACCTCCTTTTATACACCAATGATTCCTAGGACGGCATACAATTACTTTCCTAAGTATCTAAAATCTTTTCTATAAACAACTAATACATATCATATAAGCAAAAGGTACTAACTAGCAGCATTAACTTGATATTCACTAGCAGTAGTAACTTCAAGCATATTTTCACTAGCAGCATTAACTTCAGCTGAGCAGTCTTAACTTTGTACTAGCAGTAGTAACTACTTAGCATATTTTCTTTGAAGTTCATCAGCAGCACTAATATTCACTAGCAATACTAACTGTGTACTAGCAGTAGTAAACACTTAGCATATTTTCTTTGAAATCTCTGAGCAGTACTAACTCCAGCTGAGCAGTATTAACACAAACATGAGCAGCAGTAATTCTAACAGCATCATCAAGAAGACTTTTAATCCCAACAATCCTCCCCTAAACTTGATATTCTTCTTCAAAATCATCAAGTTTCTTCATTTAAAGCTTCATCAACATTAGGAGGATGCTTCCAAACACTTCTTTACTTCTTAAGCTGTTTCATGATGAATTTAAGAAGCTGATAAGCCATTTCACTTTCATTGTCAATTATAAGCTTCTTTTCCAACATCATTGAAAGTGTAGATGGTGGAAGGGGATACTTCTTCTCTACCAACATATAAATCTGCACATGTTGCATCATCAAGGAATGTAGTCTACAGGAGTCATACAACTTCCAATTCAACACTTTGTAATCATGTTAATTCCTCCATACTTTATCTTCTACATGTGGTTCAAACTTTTTTTCAAATCACCCCATAATATCGAATCCAAGTCTTCCACTGGTTTTGTTGACTTATATTTAGCTTTTACTAACTTGTACAAATATTCCAATCTTCCCTATCAAAACTTTTAAGCATTTGACTAAAGATCATGTACATTTGAGACTTTCCATCAGCTCTCATTATTTAATAATAGCATTTTCTTCCTTCTTTATGAATCTTCCAGCCAACAATACTTAGAGAGTTAACAGCTAAAGGTATAGCATCAATTATTACTTCTTCTTCATCAGGAATGATTTCCATTATCTGTTTAAGCTCTGCTATTTCTTTATCATCTTCTACCTTTTGCTTCTTTTCTTTGCCTTCCACCAACTCTGTTCTAAAGTCTTCAAATGTATTTACCCTTTTGAATGCTCTGTCAAACATCTCTTGGATATAATTAAACTCTTTCAACTTCAAATTTTTGAGCTTGTATCCTTCCATATTCTTCAGGTAAGTACATATGATTTTTCTTTGTTGAGCTTGGGTTGGTGGATTGTTCCTTTGCTCTTCTGCTCTTTTAGCTGCAAAATGCTTTCTTCTTTTCTCTAAGAGTTGTTGAAATAATGTAGCCTTCTCTGCATCAAACAACTCTTTGTATTCTTGTGCTTGCAATCTTTCAGCCAATTAATGATCAGCATCAATCTTTGCTTGAATATCATCTCATTCTTCAATCAAAGCAATATTGGCTTTTTTTTCTTTTTCAGCTTTCTCTTTTGCAAGTCTTTCTTCTTCATCAAATTCAGCTTGTAGCTTTAAAGCAGCTTCTTCATCAAGCATGATTTGATGTTTCCTCTTCACAGGCTTCACAGGTTCTTCTATCATTATTCCTTTACCCTTGTCATGTGATGGTTGTGAAGAAATTAAAGAAATTGTTGTTGTTGTTGTTGTTATAAATTTACCTGGCTCTCGAAAAACAATCCCTTTCACCTTGGGTTTTGAAGTTTTTAGTGCTTCAAGTGCTTGAGCTAAAGAAAGTTCTTTAGTAGTTATTGTTTCAGTTGTTGCAGCTGTACTAACTTGAGCAGCATCAACTACTTCTTCAACAACATTTTCATTTTTCCCTGCAACAAACACCTCTTCATCATTTAAAG